>CM054179.1:116079720-116267220 GCA_028829895.1 Sinotaia quadrata
TTAAAACTTGTTTATTAAATAAAATAAAATTTAAAAAATTAAATAACATCAGTGTTAATATCTTTAACATTTAAACTGAATAGAAGTTAAAATAGACAATACAAGAGAAAGGAATCCATTTAAATTAAGATAGTACACGGATGCATGACTATCATTGTACTTTGAACTAATGAAAGCGATATGTTTTTTTACAGATTAACCTTATTAGAATTTAATTACTTTAATCTTTATTGTTATTAATAGAGCCACTCACAAGTCAAGATAAATAAAATAGAGTACAATAGGTGAAAGATGTAAAGTAAAATGAATTATATAACAAAATGTCAATAATATTAATGGTAGTAATCATGACAGCTTCATAATAATAACAATAGTAACACTACTGATTTGAAAAATCTTAAATAAGAAGAATAAAGAGAACAAAGTAAAACAAAATAGTGTAATATTTTCACCTCATCCCATATTAAAATAAATAAATCCATTATAAAATATCGAGTAAACCCGTTGACAGACAAACATGTAGCTAGCCCCTAATTATGCACACAAACATCCCGACCCATCCCACAACACCTCACCCAACCCTGACCAACTCTGGAGAAATCGGCTTAAGTAGGAAGCGTTCCCCATATAATCTGAAGAAAAAGAATGGGCGCGTTAGAAATAAAAGGTAGGCTACGCCTTTAGATTCTAACAATTTTTATGAAATCTGTAACCATTCCAAACAAAGAGCAATGTTTGCGCAAAGAATTTAACGAACTGGAAAGACGATATAATCATCACTGTTATTTCGCCATAATGTACATTTCTTCCTGGAAGAGATGCATGACGCAAAACTATTGTGTGGGAAAATCTGTTTCTCGGAAATTCCGTAAGATTTATTTCGGGACAAAAATTAATTAACAGAAGGTCACGAGGACAATGTCAATTCTATTAAAGGTGACAATTGGGAAAAGAAGTTTCTCTCGCTAAAAATGGTGTATATGCACTTACACGAAAGCACTCAAACACACACATACAAGCGCATACACACACATGCACATACACGCACAAATGCATACGTATATGTGAACATACATACACACACACAAGCACATACATATACACACATATACACAATACACTCACAAATATGCACGTACACATGCATATACATACACGCGCGCACACATACACAAGCGCACACATACACATACATAACACATATATACACGCACACAAAACACACTGGCGTACAGGCACAAACATATGCACACACATAAACGCCCACACACCATACCCCCACACAGACGCACACCAATTCACATAGACTAATTTTGCATGACAAATAAAACTACTACATTCGGCATTGTGAGTACAATTTTATGATGTCACATTATGCACTGAAATCTCCTTAGCGGCTTTTTCACAGAAGGCTCAGCCATATAATCTCTATAATCTCTATTTTGCGGTGAAAACAAAGACATTAACATATAAAAAACGTAGACATTAACACAGAAAATATTTGATTGTTAGTTTCTCTCTTTTAGCTTCAGGCCATTGATATTAATACAAGTTACCTGCAGATGACACGGTATTAGGGACTAGAAAAACCCAATTGTCCGAACTTCACGAAGTAAATCATAAATAAATGTTGCGACGTCCAACAACCTCTCTGCACTAGAAATTGTTAAGGTAGTCAACATATCTTGCCATCACACATCAGTAGAGTGTAGTGTGTTTTAAACTTACATGACACTTCCCACCTTTACCATGGTTGGTCATAGTAGTTTACAAGCAGTAAGCCAGGAGGTTCAAATCAAACATTGAAATAAAAATAGAAAAGGATACTTTTTTTCCAGTTTACTAGATCTTAAGAGCGTTTCTGACCCCACTGTTCTCACCAATGCTAGCATGTTTCCACCTCATGCTGGAAAGGGACTGGCATACAATGTGTTCACATTCATGCAACTCTCTCACACTCTCTACTAGTATAGAGCAGAAAGGAGATTCAAAGAATGCTAATATCCTGGAACTGCAATTCTCTCCCCTTCAATTAAAAAATATAATGTTCTCTCAGCATTTTTCTCGCTGTGTTTGGATGCCGATTAATGACAGAAGCATAAATGGTGAAGACGGAAATAGAAGTCATTATGGCTGCGAATGGGTCAAAGGGTGTGTTGGTATGGAGAGCAAACGATTTGGGTCAAAGGGTGTATTGGTATGGAGAGCAAACGATTTGAGATTTTCGGTAGCGCCATGGTAGTGTACAGATAATACGAAATCACAGCGAGTGTACTTTAATTAGCGTATTAAAGTTTACTCTGATAATAACAACTGCTACATTCACACAATGGTTTCATGATCTTGTGGCCAACCACCTACTTCATTTTAATATTCATCTACCCCAACCTGCCTCATTTAAATTTTATTAATCAAATTGTTAATTCTTTATTTAATTTAGACAGATATAATCCCTAGGAAGGGGATTGATGCACCATCCCTAGATCGATGATATAGGCACTACTTAGTTACAGTCATTTCCCTTATGTTCAATTTAGAACATTTACTAAGATGATCTAGGGAACGGCTATAAACTTTAAATCAGACCCTGCACCGTCGGCCAAACACAAGACCTGAAAGTGAGCACCTACAAGTCATTGCGTGTAGCATTAGTTAGATTGGGCCCATCATCAAGCAAAAGTCGTAACACCCACTGGATTCAGCTCTCGATGGTTATTCTGTATTAATATATAGAGATAAATTATTACCGTGTCCTGGAGTATTCCTTTATTTCCGGAAACCAAATCAATATCTGTGCAGTCTTATCTTACTATCATTAACTTGGCACTCATATTTAATAAGTATTCTTGTTGATAATGAATGATTGATTCTTCTTTCATGGTGAACTAGCATTTACATTTGGCCTTTTCGTGCACGTGCCGCCTAGTCTAAGTGCACTGTACAGTAGACATCATCACTCCACTCACAGTCTAGAACTCTAGATTAATGGACGTCTATAGCGTACACGTGTCGCCTAGTCTAAGTGTACTGTACAGTAGACACCATCACGCTATTCACAGTCTAGACTAATGGACGGCTTGCATTAAATTCGATACCTTTTCGCTTGTGAAGTTCCGGTTTCAAGTTCCAGACTTCGGCTCACATTGTTTCCTGGTAATTTTATTAATGTGTTTCTAGTGGAGTTACTTCAACTCTGTTGTCAACATTGTCGACTCTTGCATTTCGATTTTATTTGCCACTGCTTCCACCTTATATCAACTGTCACATTGCACCTGCCAAGTGCGGAGCGGACCTGATAAAAATGCACTGGTCACTTGTCATTCCTAAGAATAATTTTGATACGATAATCCTGTTCTAAGTGGCACGAAATGTCAGACATACATTCTCAGTTTTGTGTACTCCATTACAAAAATTGTATATACAGAAATAAGTTTTTAAAATGTCTTAATTTATACCTTCATCTCAAATTACATGACATTGTAATAGTCAGGACAGTGTCCGTCGAGTCATTTGCTTTGTTTCTTGTTTCGGACATTTGTAATATATATGCCATTGTTCAATTTGTTTCCATATTTATTAAACAGCGAGAACAGACACGTGACCACTAATTTAGGTTATGACATTTGGGTGAGTAATTAGATGTTAATTAATAAATCTATTTGTTTCATCACTTTTGTTTGCATCGACTTCAGCCTTGAACTAATTTGGAACTCATTGGATGATAAGTGGGGAGGATAGAGATAGAGAACTGAGACTTTTTTATATTACACAAATTGCGGGATGTATTTCTAACAGCGCTTTATTAAAATATATTGGGAGTTGTCTTCGCATAATTTCATTTTATATTGACATATTAATATGTTTGGTTTATATTCCTGTGTCCCTCACTCTCTAGTTCATTTTACGTACATAACATTGGATTGCAGGAACACTATGTCTGTTTTCTGTATTCTAAGACAACTTTATAAAATATGTCTCGTGATGATGTTGTGTTTAGAGTTAGTGATTTAAAATACATGGGAAAAGTGTTTGATAAAGTGTTAAAAATTATATTAACAAAAATAAAAGGGCTAATGAGAACTGAAAATATACTAACACAACATACACAGTGTACCATTTAAATATTTTCTTTGAAAATAAAATAATATATAAAGCATATGTAAGGAAAAGTAGAGCTAGTTTGATTTGATTGAATGAAAGAGTGAGAAATAAATACAATGATGTATTTAGATCAGGTTAATTTTTAACATTTGTAAATACAAAGATATATGTGTAGATCCAGGTTAATTTTTAACATTTTAATCACTTCAAATAAGGATCAATGACTAGATCGTGCGTCTAGAAATCAGGGAAAAAAAGAGGTAGTCCACAAGATGTATTGATCATACACAGTATATCTTCCTAGAAAGGGTACACAATATCCGGTTTGCACGAATTAATGAATACACCCTATCTCCTCAATGTCCGCACTTGCAGCGTGCAAAGGGCGATCTGACCTTGGCGTGTTCTTCCTTTCAGAAACACGTGTCTAAGCCAAAATTTAAATGCGATCATACTGTCTTTCCGTTTCCCATTAAAGTTTTCAAATGTCGAGGGAATAAGTAAATTCAATACCCGTGATGTCATATACATTCAGAAACTCGACAGCAAACCGTCGATTTAAAGGCGCTTCAATCCTTTATTTCACTGACTACCACATCTTTATATCACAAACTACCACACCTTTATTTCACACACTACCATACCTTTATTTCACACACTACCATACCTTTATTTCACTCACTACCATACCTTTATTTCACACACTACCACACCTTTATTTCACAGACTACCGCATCATTATATCACATACTACCATACCCTTATTTCACACACTACCAGACTTTTATTTCACAGACTACCATACCTTTATTCCACAGACTACTACACCTTTGTTTCACAGACTACCATACCTTTATTTCACAGACTACCACCGGTCGGAGTACGGCATAAAGTCTGAATGCAATTTTACACGGGTGAAGAAAAAAATTGCAGACGCGAGTTTTAAAGTAACAGCGACATGTCTTTATTTTGAAACATAATATAAACAAAACATTACAGACAAATCAATTTCCTGTACCTGACAAATAGCAAACAAACACAACATATACACATACTCTCTCTCTCTCTCTCTCTCTCTTGAATTCAAGACTGAAAATGTGAAGAGAAATAAATTAGTAAATTCATTATTTTATTCTAAGCAATCTTATTGTCGAGATCTCTGACTTAGACATTCTCAGAAAGGCAAACACATCTTTTGAGTAGACGTATTTGCACAAGGGTGATCTACAAAGCTGGGGTTGGTTTTTTTCCTTATTCAAAGGACAGAAGTTTTGTATTTTAAGCAAGGCTGCTTTATGAATGCCAATATTCATTCCATATTATTTATTTTGCCTGATTCAAAGGACAGAAGAGTCATATTTTAAGCAAGCAATATTTATAACTCTGTGCTACTGACGTTTTAAAGGGAGTTTGTTTGCAACAGAATACTTAAATAAAGATCTTCTCCACCTTTGTCGTTTATGTTAAGGCAGAATACGGAACTAGAATTATTTTTCTTTAGTTTCGAGATTTTATAATAGTATCTTTTGTTTTGAAAATATTTGTATTTTTTACTAAAATTTGTGTTTTATGCAAACGTATTGTTATTTTCCAAAAGTACCTCTGTCATACAATGATTATTTATTTCCCCAAGACAAAACTGAAGAAAACGCACGATTGGCTACGTATTACCGCCATTCGCTTTATGTGTGTGTGTGTGTGTGTGTGTGTGTGTGTGTGTGTGTGTGTGTGTGTGTGTGCACACGAACAAGATATACGAAAACAAAGAGCATTATCTTCCTTCATTATTAACGGTTAAAATACTTTAATTACAACACAGTGTATCACAATCACAGGAAATAAACACATGCAACGGGTTTGATAGTTGTGATTGTTTTCCAAGGTTTACATTTCTAGATTGACCTGAAAAATATGGGGAGACAACTTAATATGATTGCATTATATCCAAAATCGAGTTATTGTGGTTCTATGGGGGTTCTACTGTATTTGTATGTTCTCAAATCTGCAGTAAAAAGAAAAGAACATTTTTTTTTTCAATTTAACATTTTAGATGTAGGGCGTTCTTAATAGTATAAATGTAACATTTTACATTGTTGAAGGGCTCAGGGCAATTATTTTTTGAGGATCAAATATACATCCTGTTTCAAAGTGGCGACAGCTGTTCTATTCAGGTGTGGGTTTCTCTATGTTTCTGGCATGGATTCAAGAAATTTCACCTGGTTTTCCACATTTTCTAATTTTATTGCATACAGATGATCAATTAGCACGTGCCTGTTCCTATTTCTAAATTTAATTATTACATCATTTGTTAAATGTCAACGTGATATGACCTTCAGGTACTGTGCATGAAGATACTTTTGTAAGGACCAAAGTTAAAATAACAACTCAGGTAAAAAAAGAAAAAGAACTTGCTGATGTCATCCGAACCAATTCCAAGCGGATTAGTAGTTTTTCTGACTACACTCTCATACTTGTTTATAACAATTTCATCCAAAGGGGATAGACCGAAAGTTACTTTGAATTTTGACGTAACTCAAGTCCAGTCATAAAGATGATCATTAGCTTATGGTAAATTAACTAAATGATAAAAGAAGGAATGGACTTAGAAGCATTTCGAACATGTTTGCTATTGATCAATGATTTGAATTGGAGAATGCTTTATGTAATTGAACCACGTTTCTATATTCACTAATTTGATTATGCTGTACAGTATACTTGTGAAATTTGATCGATGCTAGATTTATTATGCTGCATTTGTATCAGGCTAATGAATATTGTTGCAGGATTTGTAAGTTGAGGGTGTATATAAGAGAGAAAGGAGTTTAGAATTGAAATATGCCTGAAACTTAGTGCTGCCCTTAATTTCACTTTTGCAGAAAGGAGCATGCTCTCATGTTTTGTAACCTTGTATCTGCTTCAGACTGCAGTGAATACTGTACTCTACCGATCACATTGGTGTGTGTATCCAGTATTGTCATCGAACGTACTATTAAACGTGTTAGTGTAAGTTGATTCTTTTCAATTCTGTTCAAGAGCCAATATGACAGAAATTGAAGTTTTAATTTGGTCTCGAGAATTCACAAAGATTTTTTAAAACATTCATTATGGTGTGTTTGGGTACCACTCACAAACATTTTTTAAAACAATCATTATGGCGTGTTTGGGTACCACTCACAAAGATTTTGGGACATTCTTTGTGATGTGTTTTGATAGCACATACACAGTTCTAGACAATTCTCCAAAAATGTGCTTTGTGAGTGCATCGAAGATTCTGAAACAGTTGTGTAATGTGCCTAGGAGAGGTACTTTGGGCCATCATAAATAAGACAGAAAGTGACTTGTTGCAAACCCTGTGATTGTGAACACATGCCAGAGACAGCTGCCATCATTGAAAAGGTTATGTACATTGACTATAAAACTCCACTCTCATTTCTATGATGAAACCATATCTATAACATGACTATATATTAATTTATTAACCTTCCTGCACATATATTAAAACCTTATGTTGTAGTAAAAGTAGGAGAATATAAATAAAAGATATAATTTTATTACTCCTTTTAATAAGAAGCTTCCATCTGCAGAAACATTATGCGACAGAAAAACGTCTATCTTATTATGGTGTAAAGAGTAGTGATTTATGACACCTTTATAATATACCATGTGAGAGATATGTTGGTCTTGTGAGAGAATTAATAATAACTATAAATTAAGATTCTTGATAATTTCTAATTAGGTATATGTTTTTAATTAACAATAAATAAATGTCATAACGAGTGAAGAGTACATAGAGGTGTCACAACATGTATTTATGGACCTATTGCTATTCAAAGCGAGACTTAGTTGTACTATAGAGTGTCTAGCAGAATACACCCTCTCTCCTCTGTTTAATCAATAATTAACATGTTCTCATCATGAGGTCAATTACTCTTTTGTACTTACACACGTTGAAATGACACACAGTGGGTTTGGCTCTGACACATTATCTCTTTTCTTGGAAACCTCCCGAAAGCTCTTGCATGACGCAATCAAGCTCAGGTGACGCTATTTTAATGGGTTGATATACGAGTACTGTTTGTTTTCTCGTGTTTCCTGATCATCGCTATGCAATTAAATAAGAAACTTTGGAAAACCCATGAGAAATTTCTTGAATCCATGCCCGAAGTATTACATATACCCACACCTGAATAGAACGCCTGTCGCCATTTTTTTTACAGGATGTATTGTTTGACCCTCAAACCATAATTGCCCCGAGCCGTCAATTTATAATTTCACCTCATCAAGACGTAAGATGACAAACATTACGTTGCAACCTGAAATTATTTTCTGAGTAAGTGCGAGGGAATTTCGTTGTGCTTAAACTTTGTGTAGTTTTGTACGCCATTTCTACTTTTTCACACATTATTTTAAGGAATGATCTTTCCTTGAAGGGTGTATCTCAAATCACCACTGCTGTTTCTCGTTTAGTCGTAACCAGTGATGACATCTTTCAGTAGGGATGATACTTAAATCTGTCAAAAAATTTATAATTGGTTAAAGTCAGACAAAAGCAATATCATTATATCTGCTTGAGGCAGTCTATGAGGCTGAAATGTGGAGTCTAAAGCATGCAATATTCGATTATTGTTATTAAATTATTTACCTATATGTAGGAAAATGTTTTAATAAAAAGAGTTATTTTGTATCAGTATTTTTACACACTTTCTTAAGGCAAAGTGATTATATACCACACAAAGTCGACTATTTATGAATATTTTCAAATAAAGTATTTGCCAAACAATCCAAATGTAACTAGACAGTATCTTTTCATCATTATTAAGACTCAAATTGGATGATTAAACTTCTTTGTTGTATTCTCCAAATATCTTGGTATTTTCAAAGAGATAAGGGATTTATTTTATCATGCCCTTCCATGAAATCTTATTTATATATAATGTATTTGGGACTGTTAAAGATATAATACTTTAAATTCATTTTGTACTGTAAACTACTGGGATAGTTTGCCATAAATCTGTTTCTAGACCTATCAAAGAAAGAACCTTAGACATAGAGCAACATGATTTTAGCCTGGTCACGTTGCTGTAGTGAAAGAGAATCAACTAGCGAATCTGTGAAGAAAATAACATTTGTACTTTAATAATTTTCCCGTGTATCCACCCCAATTAACTGGCAATCTGGTTAATTAACATATAAAGATACTACAGTTTTTACCTGTAGCTAAAATACGCCCGTTTATATCAATACAACAATAGTTAGTGATCACTTGAGAAGGAAATGTGGTTCAGAGTTGTCTCAAAGAGCCAATGCATATATGACAAAAAAAAAAAAAGCAAATTTGAGCACTTTCACCTGGAATATACTTACTAAGATTAAAGTGGTTGTTATCACAACAAAATACTCTTTTATGGTCACTTCTTAAAATTAGTGGAGAGTAAGTAGGCTTTTAAATACGCATAGGCAATGATGGACAGTCAACGTTTTCTGTTACAATTAAATATATGGAATGTCATTACTAGTATTTTACACAGTTACTTTGCATTCATTAGCTGTAGTCATAACTATTGTCTCACACAGTATAGTTATTACAACTAGTATTACAGAAACTTATGTTAGGGAGAATGTACACTTTTCAAAAACCCACATATTTACTCACACACACACACACACACACACACACACACACACACACACACACACACACACACACACACACACACAAAAAAAAACATGCACACAAATTTATTATGCATAATATAAAGTAACAAAAGTACATACATAGTACAGATTTAAAAAATCTGATATACAAAAATGATACATTCCATTAATTATTAACAAAATATACACAAATAAATAAATATATAGGATATTTTGCAGGTATTATGTATGTATGTGCATAAGTATGTATGTATATATAAACAAACACAACAATAAGAATCATCAAATAACATCCATATTACTTTACATCAATTAAAAATAATTTACAACTGGTTTTGAATAAATCTTAAGCTATGACTGCATTCTTGATAAATTTTCAAATCTTAATACTTTAAAAAAGTCATTTCTAAAATGACTAAAAATCCATCTATCTGTCTATATAATGAAGGCTTTAGTGAAAGTCATAAAAGCATTTTCCAATTAAAAAATCATGTACATGCATTATACATGAAATATAAATAAAAGAATTCAATAACATTGGAATATAAATAAAATTCACATGCTTTGGTATCCCTTGTTTATTGATTGCATGTGCATATGGCAATTTAAATATAGCAAATAAGTGTTTGGGTGTGTATGTGTATGCATGTGGTATGTGTGTGTGTGTGTGTGTGTGTGTGTGTGTGTGTGTGTGTTTGTGTGTGTGTGTGTGTGTGTGTGTGTGTGTGTGTGTGTGTGTGTGTGTGTGTGTGTGTGCGTGTGTGATTGTCTGTCTGTGAAAGCAAAAGTCATACATTTTGTTTGTTAGTTAAATACTGCTTTTTGTTTTTCAAGTATACATTTTCATGTGATTAATTATTACGCCTACTCATTATTTATAGATGAAAACAATGAAAATAATAATGATAATTATAATTTAAAAGAAAGATAAGTGTACATGAAATGTATTTCATTGATAAACATAATCTCTTCTTGCTGCTGTGTAAATTATTGACATGATTTGAACAATACACATTTTTAAGCTGATGACTTGGATTATCATTTAATTAATTTTGTTAATACTTTCACTGAAGTTCAATAATTCATCAATCATCATTAGATTGAGTTTCTTAAATAAACTTTCAGTCTGTCGACAATCATTGGTAAAGATAGTTGGAGATTGAGAGATCTAGTCATTAGAATCTTGACCTTCATGATTGGTTCATCCAATCCATGATCAGTTGGATTTTTCAAACCAACACCTCTCCCAAACCCCAGACGGTTGAGCTCAGTGAGCAAAATTGTAAAAACTTAGAGTTTTTAGGTCAAGAAATTGTGAATAAATTGTGAGGCACATAAATGTTTTAGGACAAGAAATTGTGAATAAATTGTGAGGCAAATATATATTTTAGGACAAGAAATGGTGAATAAATTGTGAGGCCCTTAAAGATTTTAGGACAGGAAATTGTGAATTAATTTAAAGCACTTAGAGTTTTCAGGTAGGATATGATGAATGAATTGTAATGGACATATAATTTTTATGTGATATTGCAAATAAATAGTAATGTGCTTAGAGATTTTAGGATAGGAAATGGTAAATAAACATGAATATTATTTTATTAATTTCAGCTGAAAACCTTTTATTAATTTTAAAACAAAATCTTAATAAGTAACCACTTTGTTATGGAATAACGGGACTGTATAAAGATAAGAATGTTTCATGAGTGGAGCAATTTGATTCAACAATACATAATTAAAATTATTTGATACAAGACAAAGCAAAAGGAAATAATATGATGATTGCTATATAATAGACATATTAAATCAATATCATGTTACTTATATTTGTTTTAATGTAAATCTGTAGACGCCAACCTGATTGTTTATATAATTACTAATAGGATCATATTTGTTCAGAGTGATAAACTAAAATTAATGTTATTTTCTCTGTGTTAATGGAGAAACATACCTGACTACTTATATCACCACAAGCATAGAATCCCATTTATTCAGAGTATAGATGTGCTCTTAATGTGATTGTTTCTAAGCAGATACACAGGTTTATGTCTCTTGGAAACATAATTTTAAAAGATCTTTTCAATTAAAACAGGTGCACACATTATTACATATACATTTTCCACGTTCCTGCACCTTTTTAGTCAGTAGATAAGTTTATTATGAATATGTATATTTCACTTTAGTCATTCATCTTTTTGATTACCCGAAAAGCACTAACAGGTGTTGTTAATTAGAAAGGAAAGGAATATTTTTTTATTCATGAAGAACAACAGGGTGATGCCATTCTAAAGAATCTTCATGTACCTTTGATTTTTTATCTGTAAATTTTATCTGTGGATCAAGAAGCATTCCAATTATTGATGTTCACTGCATAGAGACTATGTACCCTCACTGACGTCATCACTGTTTTTCAGAGTGTTCATTAGATGTATATTTTTCCCGGGTGGCTTATCATTATATCTGCCTCTGTTACTCTGGGCACAGTGTTTATTCATTATCTTTCAGAGTGTTCAGTGGCTGTGTATTTTTGTTGGGTGACTTTTTATTATTACTCCTTCTATTACTTTTGGCAGCATGTATTCCCCTCACTGACTACTTTACTATCTTATTAAGGTGTATTAAGGCGTATTAAGGAGATATGTATCTTTATTGGTTAACTTTTCATTATTTCTGTCTCTGATGTTCTTGGCAGAATGACTACTTTTATTATCTTTAATCGTGTGCCGAGGCTGTTTATTAAAGGTGGCTTCATTATTAATATCAGTATTACTTTCGGTAGAGTGGGTGTACCCTTACTAACTACATTATTATCTATCTGAGTATCTTTATCGGGTGACCTTTTCATTATTAGTCTAAATGAATCTTGGTGGACTGTGTACCCTCTCCAGACTCTGTGCATATCCATCATTATTATGTCCATGGCTGTCTTTAATATTTTCATTATATGGTTGTACATCATTATTATGTCCATGGCTGTCTTTAACATTCTCATTATATGGTTGTACAGAACTCATTTTACAATCATCACATGCACCTTTACCTTCGATCTTATTTTCAGGTCCAATGAGAGACAGCACCGTCGGTAGAAAGAGAATAGCGTGAAGAACTCCAAATCCAGTAACCAACAACATTATCTGGAAGAATGTTTTAAAAATATACGAGTCTGAAAAAGCCAGCAGGATGACACCCAACAAGGCAGACAAACCGCCATTAAAAATGGGACTGGCCGCATGCGAGATGGCATCCTTGGCACGTTCCAGGCGTGACTCTGAGTTGGACACAAGGTAGGCCGAACAGACGTGGGAAGCGAAGTCAACAGAGAAACCGACACTCATTTCAAGATGGATCATGGATATAGACGAAAGAGTGATGTCCCAGTAATACATGAAGCCAAAGATTCCCACCATGATCATGATGATGGTCACTCCAACCAAACACACCATCAACACCTGTGGTAAGAGGATGACAGTGACCACACAAATGACGATCACTGACACGCCTACCATCTGAAGAGTTGCTGGTAATACTGCCAAGTACTGCTCGAATGCCACAAATGCCTGTGTAAGGAATTCATCAGGTATCATCATCATCATCATCACTATTACTATTATTTATGCTGCTCTCTCTTGTGATTATTATTATTATTATTATTATTATTATTATTATTATTATTAAATAACTATGTTTTAATATATAATAATTTGAAGAAACGATGAATGATGTACAAAGGTATCACTCTGACTAAAACTGATTTTATATAAAGAAACTCAGTAACTAATTTAAGTGAGGGTAAATTGATAACGTAAAACTGCATTTTAACAGACTGAGAATAAATGTACTAAGAGTCTCACTGTAAGTTTGTAATATTACTTGCACAAGCTGTAGGTTTTATTGCACTCATTGCAGCAGAACATATAAATCAATTTGTGTGTTTGAATTTGGTTAAATTTCTAAGTGCAAACTCAACATTCATAAGGTGTACCCAACTACTGTACTGAGTTATTTTTAAAGTAAAAACGCATTTGTGTGCTATATTAAAGTAATTTCTATTAATCCTCATCCACTTACCTGATGGTATGCAAAGACCGGTAAAGATGAAGCATCAGCTATGTCTCGCATTCTCACCATCATATCTGCTTGTTCGTACTGGTCAGTTATGGGGTGTGAAAATACATAGCAACGTGATGCAGTAATGGCCGTCTTGTTCTCATTCAGCACCACGTCGTTTTGAAAATCTGGATTGGCTGGAAGAAAACGCTCTACAAAGTTTTTCAAGAAATCAGTAGCGGAGTAAACTGAAGAATTAGCAAAGGCAGTCAGCCAGCACCGCTCAAACTCAGAGTCTATTTGCGAATCATTTCGGGCTCTTGCAAGAAGCACTCTCAGCTGATTGCCATCCTGACCTGAATAGTCGACTTCATCGTGCACGACAAACCCAATAGGCAAGCGAATAGGGAAGTATTGGTCACTCACTCTCAGGAAGGAGTGATAATAGGAAGATTCAGGAACAAGATTTTCTAAGCGCAGTCCCTGTTTAAGATTGACCACTCCATATATGGAAGCAGCCAAGTAACCAAGAAAGAAAATGATGATAATCACTCGAGCAACGGTGCTGGTGACGATACTCGGCAGAAACAAGCGTGGTAACTTCTCGCATCTGAAAAATTGTACAAGTGAAATATTATCTATTATCTGACTGTCTGTCTGTCTATACGTCACACCTCTATGCATCCTTAACTCGTTTTGATTATTATTTATGAATTAATAACACATAACTAATTACAAGTGATCGAGAATCTTAATTTATAGTTATTAATAATTCTCCCTCAAGACCAATACGACTCTCCTTTGGCGGATTATAAGGGTGTTGTAAAACTCTACTGTTATGCAACAATAAGACGTTTTACTGTCGCATAATGTTCTGCCGGTGGAAACTTCTTACTAAAGGAGTAATAAAAATCCGTCTTTCATTTATATTTAACGAGCCCCATCCACTCACTATTACTGCAACATATGTTTTAATATATGTGCAAGAATGTTAATAAATTTAACGATCAATTTATTAAGTCAACGATCAATATATGAATATAATCAAAAGAGCATTGAAATTTATATCACTTCACAACAAACGCCCACTTGCTTTAGTAGAATGTGCTAAGTAGGTGAGAGATTGATGATCTGTCTGAATGATAAAACTTTTGCCATATAGGCAGGCTTTGAGTTTCTGGACAGTCCGGACAATTCCGTGACATTCTTTCTCTGAAGTTGAATAATTGTCTTCAGCCGTGTTTAGTGTTGTACGGCTGGAGTAAGCTGCAGGAGATAGAATAACACCATGGAGATAGAATAACACCATGCCTTTGCATCAGTATGGCGCCTAGCCCAGCATTGCTCGATTCAGGTCGGAGTACATTTTTTCCCCAAAAAATCTGGTAGGTTGACAGGAACTTGTGACAAACAGTCTTTTAAAACTGGTTTCACACTCCTCACTCCACTGTCTCTAGATACCTTTCTTCATCAAAGCAAAGAGTGGTTGCTGAATTTGGGGATGAATTTCCGATAATAACCGGCCAATCCCAAAAAGATTTAACATTCATCTTCGATAGTGGTCTCACCATCTCTTCAAATTTCCGTGACTTCAAAATTCCGTGACTTCAAATTTCCATACCTTCGAAGCTTCCGGCCATTGTTCCATTGTGTGCACCAAATGTTCGAGTTTAAAATGACCCAACAAACATTTAGTCAGTCGAACAGTAAGTTTACACCCTCTCAAATGCTGGAACAATTTCCTTTACACTCGGATGTGTTCCTCTAGAATCTGGGTAGCTACAAATACATCATCCATGAAATTAGATACAAATTCTTCTTTTATGGGTTCGATTCGCAATCTCAACATCTTGGTGAAAACAACTGGCACTTTGATGATCCCAAACGGCATCATATGCCATTGCTATTGGCCACCAGGTGTTCTAAACACTAACTTCGACTTGTCTGCCTCACAGACTGGAATTTGCCTAAAACCTGTTACAAGATCGAACAAGGAAAAATATTTGGCTCACTGAGTTTAGCGAACAGATACTCTGGTTCAGGAATCAGTTCGGCTGAAAAAATTACTGACGTATTTAGTTGTCTGTAGTCCATATAAGGTTTTGAACTTGGATTGTTGCAGGTAAATTCTTCAACAATTCCTCAACATGTATAATTATTTTCCAGTTTGCTGCCAAAGAGCTGAGATATAAAAAGATCAAGGTCAGTTTCAAGAGGACTGTGAAGATAGACATTTCTTTACCAGCATGAAGAGCACTGTATCTTTTGTGTCATTGTTTTTTCAAGGTGAACGTTTGTTAAGTTTATTATTTTTTATTATTTATTTTTATTATTTTTATTAGTTTATTACAACTAATAAAATAAAATTAATTAAATTAAATTAAATTAAATTGCTTTGCATTTAGATTTATTTGGTTTCAGCTTTCCTATAATTTTAAATATATATAAGCATTAAATATTAAATACCGTTGTATACGTTTGTGTGCAAATGTTGTAAAATATTTAAAACTTTTATAAGTTTAAGAACTTCATTATGTCTTCTTTAGTAATATTTATTAACAGATGGATGGACAACTGAACTGATCAATAAATAAACATACATATATTTTTCAGTAGTTAATTATAGCAATACTATAAATCTAACTAGTTAAGTATCAAGGTCACCATTTTATCCTACTCACTTTTATAAATGTATCTTTGCGGGGTTGGATTGTCGTGAATCATTATAATACTGTACTTAGTTGATTTAAACCGATGAATTTGCTTAAAACTATTAGATGTGAAACAACTGGGCATATACAAAGGTAAGGCAGAATAATCTCCATTTCTTGCAGTATGTGTAAATTTTAAAATGTTATGTAAATACCTGCTTTCGTCCTCTCGCTCTTCTTTAGGAATAGAACCTCCACACAACAATGCAAAACACTTTGATTTTCCTTCGGCTTGGAGTTCACTTCTTGGCTTAGTTTTCTTGCAGGTATAACAGTGTCTCCCAGAGTACACTCGTCTTCCGTGAAGAGCCAGACAGCCACCAAACAAGGTGAGGTTATTGATGTAGCATACAAGAAGTGAGATGGCTAAACAGAGAAATGAAATAACAAGAATGACCATCGATAATGAAGCAGTAAGACGATCAAACAGATACATGAGGTAACATGAATGACCATCAATACTGAAGAATGAGATGGCCAAACAGATAAATGAAATAACAAGAATGACCATCAGTAATGAAGCAAACTGGAATGATATAATATTAGCGAAGTGTAAAACTGACATGGGAAACTGTCGCTCTGTTTTCAGTTCTTTTTATTGAAGTAATCTGCATGTGGGCTATTTGATAGAAGCTAAGAATTTGAAGGGGGTGGACATTGCTTTTGATAATGAGGAAGGGCAATCAAAAAATTGTGGATTCAAATATGTTTCTTTCTGTCAAGTCGTTTTGTTGTTTATTTTTTGTCCAAACAGTCAACAAATATGTGTTTAAAGCATAGTAAAATATTGAATTTCGTCAACACGGCCACTGCCATTAACAAAGCATAAGACTTATTACTTATGCATGTTATCTACCAATTCAATATTTTTATAAGTTATTACTATTATATAAGGTTTTATGAAATAAGTGTAAACTGCAACAGACTAAAATATTATAATAGACGATCCTGTTATTTATTTTTAGACAATTTGTATTTTAAAATTTAGTATAATATTATTGATTTTACCAATTTTAGTTATAAACAATATTGTAATCGTTTGCTCTTCACCATAACTAAAACTTAGCATACCTAGACATGTTTTCAATTGCACCATAAAGTCATTTTATTAAATGTGGCAATTTTAAGCAGTGCAGAGAATAACTTAAACCCAGTCTACCTATGTCCTCAATATATCTATTAAATTCAATGAAAAACAATTTTAACAAATATGGCATTGCACTCATTAACTTGATGTGTTTGGGGGTGGGTTGTTTTTGTTTTTGGTGGGATGGGAAAAGGGTTAATCTGCCAATCTATTAAATTCATAAATTCATTGTAGGAAGGGGTACAGGGATACAGATTTGTAAATGTTTGTGTTGTGTTAAAGGAAACGAAGAAAAAAGATCTCACCACCACCCCAATAAAAGTGTGATATACTATATATGTTTGTGGGGAGTACTAACATTTTAAATTAACAAGAAAACCTAATACATCAACATGCAATGCTTACAGTTTTACCATCAACCCTTACCTGTATATATTGAAAAATTGGTCACGCAAAAAAATGCTGACGACATCCCGATGACAAAGGCTAAAACATCTGTGACGGCTGTAATCGTGATTCCAATGCCAGCTGTGGCAAAGGTCAAGCCAAGACGTTCAGGAACAGGAAGTTTATCGTTGGGTATCGTTTCGCTCCAAGAAGACATCATCAAGAACATGTCATCAATGCCAATGCCTAAAAGAAAAATTAAATCATTTCAACTACAACTTTTATTCAAAAGATTTCCATTAGTGATTTTAAATAGTGATTGCAGTTGGAATCAAGAAGTTATTCATAAACTGTTGTGTCCCTCAGACAATAAAATACAGTAAAGAAAATTGGAAACAAACATGAGTTAGTTTTAAAAGCGTTTTAATACTTCACTATTCAAACGAGAACAGAAATACTTACTGTCAGAGTGAGATACTAATTGGACTTTGGCATTTATAAAATATCAGGAGTAAAACCTGGAAGAAATTTATCAGTCATCACTATTCAATTACAATCTATGTCACAACGATTACAAATATTGCAAAAGAATTTAGCATGCTGTATGTAATATAGGATTTTATACTGAAATATAAATACTACAAGAATGAGGTCACATACCAATGGTAAGAAATGGCATGACACCCACAATGTTGACAAACTTGACACCACAAAGACTCAGCAAGCCGATCGAGGCAATAATACCTAATCCTGCGGCTAGTATTCCGCCATTAGCAAGCATGGCACGGGTTGACACCGGATCCCCACCCATTGTTACTAAAGATGCAAAAATAGTGCAGATGACGATGGTGAATGCAAACAGTATGACGTTTCCTTGTGTGCCCTTGTCTAGCTCCACGCCCAGAGACTCTGGTGTCCCATAATAGATTTTCGAGTGTTTTGCATTTAAAGTACTTGCAACAGAGATAAATTTGCTTTGCCATTCCTTAGACTGGTTTGTCAAAACGAAGGAGACTTTCAGAATATTTGCAGATTCCATAACATTTGCATTTGTTTTCACATCTGAGAGGAAAAAAGACAAATCAACTGCAGTGTTAGTCTTCCAGTAAGGGTAGGTAACTTGTCGAGCTAAAAAAGCGGACTCGAACCCAGGCGTAAGAATGAATTCTCCTTCGATGACGCAAGAAAGATTAAAACGTGCGCATAGATCTTCGTAGTTCTGATATCGTCCATCTTTCAAAACTGAAATGTTCTTTACCACATCAATAATGTTTCGTATTTCATTTAAAGTGGCTGGGTCAAATATGCCATTAAGGGAAGTAGCATTTGTAGACTGAAAAATGAATGTCACCTCATCGACTGCGTCACTTTGGGCAAATGAGTTGTAGTTAATGTCATTAACTTGAGGGAATATTTCTCTAACCTTTTGTCGGTCATCTAATGCTCGGCTGGATACAGGAAGATAGGTTTTCTCGATGTCGGACTCCTTATCCATTTTGAGCATACCAACACCCAGACCTCCGCAAATCAAAATAGGCAGTACAATAAAAGGGAATGGGTGCTTCCCAACAAACAATCCTAAGAGCTGAAACCCTCCAGTAATCTTGTCTTTCATCAGAACATGGATGGGTTTCCTCAGACGGCAACAGCACCTGAAATCTAGAACAAAGAAAATGGTATTTTTTCAACATTTAATGAATATGAGGCATTTCAGACCATTCATACATTCACGTTTCGGTGATAAAAAACTTGTATTAAAGTGAGCTTTTACTTTTATACAGACTACCATGTATGAATGTGTGGCAGTATGAATGTATGCGAATGTACGAGCAAATATACCTGCATGTATGTGTCAGTATTGATTTAAACCCATGTATTATACGTGTAACAGCTTGAAATTATTTAATTTGAAATATAACTCATTAAATATGTACAAAGCTATAAATTCTATTGACACCAACTGGAGAAAGTACTCCAGCTTAACACAGAGAAGAAATACAAATCAATAGTATCATGACTATCGGGTATCATCAACAGAATAGTTTGCAGTGCAAGAGAAGAATAAAAATTTAAAAAGTGAAAACCATCGAATTGTGTATTTACCCTTTACCAAAGTGTAAGATGACAAAATATATGCAAAAGTGTTCGTTAAATGGGCAACAACAGAAGACTACAAAAATAACCGGTGAGTGACGATGCATGGTAGTATTTACTGGACAAATGGGTTACAAATGGGTTCCAAAGTATTTAGATGGAATAATCTGCGTACAGAATAATAGTAATAAAAGCTAATTGTATTAAAGTAGTACAAACGAGTGAGTGAATGAATTAATATAATACTCTTATTCTTATTCAAAACTGGTAAGTGCAAAGTTGTACATGCAAAATTGAACACCCAATATGAATATTTACCTTTCAGCTAGTATTTGCTTGAGTGCATGAAGGCTGAAGAAGCACAGGCATACAGAATGGGTATAATGTGGATTTACAATGTTTACATACCCACTACATATCATTATTAGATACCTTCATTGCTGTACATCTCCAACACTTGGTTTCCATATTAAGCTAGCAATAAAGTCATTGACATCCACTTTTTAAAATGGTGGTACTCTGACAGATTGCTCCTCGGTTGAACGGTGAAGTGTCATTTATTTTTACTTCGAGAAGCGTCAGGCCAGTGAAATTTACAGTAGAATGTGTGGACAATATAGATACAGTAGAAATTTACAGTAGAATGTGTGGACAATATAGATACAGTTGAAATTTACAGTAGAATGTGTGGACAATATAGATACAGTAGAAATTTACAGTAGAATGTGTGGACAATATAGATACAGTTGAAATTTACAGTAGAATGTGTGGACAATATAGATACAGTAGAAATTTACAGTAGAATGTGTGGACAATATAGATACGGTTGGTTTTACTTTATTTTAAGAAATGTATACAATTGATGTGAACTGTTAGAAATGGTCGAACAGGAATAGAGGAAGAATAACCACGCTGTTATGAACTGTTGGTCATTTGGCTTATTCGACTGTTTCAGGACAGTAGATAGAACCTAACATTATCAGCTTTACATAAAAACGATAAGTACTATATATTTAGACATGTAGTATTGAGAGTATGTAGTAATGCTTATATAATTTTTACATATCTATGAAAAATTAGGACCTTTCTAGAATTCAAAACACAATACGAAGTGCTATTGAAAACAATGGGGGACTTGTATGTCATGTGACAATATACACGAAGTAAGATTTTGGGTTTACTTCTGAGTTTGAGATAACACGTTGTAGCCTGTGAATTCATAGTCTGGTGTCTGCGGTAAAAGACTTGAGAGTGAGTTTGGGATGACACGTTGTAGCCTGTGAATTCATAGTCTGGTGTTTGAGACTTGAGAGTGAGTTTGGGACTCTGAAATAGCTGATAGATATTCAAATGATTTAGTCACTGATATATTTTTGTTAGTCTTTGAAGCAAAAAAAATATTTACTACAAATAAGAGTATTTCGTACACATGCCAACAACCAGGATATCAGATAAAGAGTTTTCTTTAAAATCATGTTATAAAAATAATATTTTAACCGTTATATGTATGAAGCTTAAATGAAGATTGGGCAGTTTCAATACTGACCTAAGACGAAATCATCAAGGCTTAGAAATACTCTTGTCATTAGACTTAGGACTATCTTATTCTAAATGAATATTAATGTTCAGCTAAACTGCTCTCATAGTCCTTCAGATTGTGACAAATCTTCAACTGAATGATTCTAATAACTTGAATTGATTCATTTTGGCTCAACTCCTACCCATAAACAATAGATCAAATCATACAGACTAATAACACAATAGACTAATGTGTAAGAGAGCAATAAATGACAGTTTCTTAAACATCACAGAAATAGTACAAAAGAATAATAATGAGGGGGTGGAAACTAGGTTCCGATCGTTCTCCAGAATGGATAAAAGACAATGTGTCATTTTATACTGTCTGCTTGTGTCATTTTAATAGCAGACGACAATTAATAAACGTGCAAACTATACCTTTAAATTGCTCATGTGTGGCATTCCATATTTAACTCGGCTATACAATAAAGGTTGACTAATTAAAACAGATACAATTATAATCATCAAGAGGTAGTGAGATTTGAATGATAAATCAAAACCGTGAGTTCTCTCTTTGTGCAAGTTTTATTTACGCGACCCGTTATTTAGTAATTTTGGATTTTTATTTGCATGTCAAACTTGCAGTTTCATGGCCTGAGATGATGATGTGAGAGCGAGAGGGATGACTAATCATCCGAGTCAAAAATTGACTTGCACGTTTTCTGCATCTTAGTTAAGTGTACAGAGAGTCCAATTAAGTACTCCTGTGTTTTAACATTGTGATGTGTATATATATATATAAATGTGATCTATGTATGCTATGAGGGTGTAGGAATGTACATATCGCAATAGCGGTCCGCAGAGCAGCACGATTCCTGTTATTGATGCATGAACACGAAGGAAATGAAATGTTAATACAAAATTCATAACACGTCGCAAATCAACTCTGTAATCATCAAAGATGAAATTGATCCTAGTCCCCAAATCAACTATACAGCATGAATATTGCATTCTGATGGGAGACGCATGCATTTACAATTCTCAAAGAAGAATAGATACAGCATGCCAGGTGCAAGTAATTGTTCCAATATTTGGCATAACAATAAAGAAAATTGATATATAGGCTCAGAGATGCAAACTACACTTCATCACTAGTATCAAACTAACAACTCATTTACCATCGAAGCCAAACAGTGCCTGAAGCCAATTCCAGCATCAATTCCAACACAGGCAATTGACATAACCAATCAGAGCCAAACAACACCAATTCTAACACAGACCACTGACATAACCAATCAGAGCCAACAACACCAATTCTAACACAGATCTCTGACATAATCAATCAGAGCCAACAACACCAATTCTAACATAGACCACTGACATAACCAATCAGAGCCAAACATCAAATTCAAAACAGACCACTGAATAACAACTAAAAGCCAAACATCAAATTCAAAACAGACCAATGAATAACCACTCAGAGACAAACAATTCCAATTCCAAAATAGAGCTCTGACAAACTACTCAGAGCCAAACAACACCACTTCCAACTCGGAACAGTTACTAAATACTCACGGCCAAACACATCCAATTCCAACAGGGAACAGTGACTAATCGTTCAGATCCAAACATAATTATTTCCAACTCGGAACAGTGACTAATCACTCAGAGGGAACAACACCCATTTCAACTCGGAACAGTGACTAATCACTCAGAGGGAACAACACCCATTTCAACTCGGAACAGTGACTAATCACTCAGAGGGAACAACACCCATTTCAACTCGGAACAGTGACTAATCACTCAGAGGGAACAACACCTATTCCAACTCGGAACAGTGACTAATCACTCAGAGGGAACAACACCTATTCCAACTCGGAACAGTGACGAATCACTCAGAGGGAACAACACCCATTCCAACTCGGAACAGTGACTAATCACTCAGAGCAAAGAAGCACTTAAATGAACAGAGCAAAGCAGAAACCCAGCTTCCTCGCCACTTCAAAATATACGAAGAGAAACTTCAGTCTCTCTCATCCATACATTTTAAGTTATTCTTACACATCTATACTCTGTCCTAAGAACTCTTATTTTAAATTGAGGAAAAAACATATAACATGACAGAGTCTGAAAAGAAAAATATATCATTATTACTTTTATTTGAGAATAAACTGCATAATCATCTTTGACAGATTTTTCTATCGTTCCAGAAACATTAGAATTATTCAAATGATAACCGAATTTATCGGTGTCTCCAGTTCGAACACGTTTGCAAACATTCTTTTACTGACTAGCTATTAGTCAAATTAAGATTCCAATGATTTATACACTTACATTAAATCTCTTACTGACTAGCTATTAGTCAAATTAAGAATCCAATGGTTTTATAATCCGAGTCATTATAGCTGTCAATGGAATGAACAAAAATATAGAAATCGTATTAACAGAAGTTGTAATGATAATGAAATATTATAAATGAGGGAAATATTTGAAACATATTTAACTGCAGTAAACATGTCGGTCACATCTTCCTATGACTCCTTAAGTACACAAGGCTGGTTTAGATTTCAAACAGGCAAAATAATTCAGTTAATATGCTTTTTAAGTTCTTTTCATATAAATCGTTTGGTCTTATATTTGTTGTGGAAATTTTGCCAGTGGTTACATGCATATGATTTATTACGCAGGCAAGATGAATACCCCAAACAGATGCTGAGGCAATTTTTTTGGGGGGTAATATTATTAATATTTATTTATGTATTTGCTATTTAAAACAAACCATAATTTTAATCCTTACCATTCGACCAGCACTACTTCCACATTATCCATGCTTGTTGCTTATATTAACTATTGTTAAAACATGTACATAATTATTTTAGAGCAAATGTAACTGAACATTAATAAAGAAACGCAATACATTATTATTATTTAAGAGCAAATGTAACTGAACATTAATAAAGAATCACAAGTAAATGAACACACGTTTATAAATGTTTGCAATGAATAACATCTTATTTTATTTTCGTGTTTGTTTCTGTGTTTTGATAGTTCTTCACAAAATTTTCAGAATCACCTTTATCAGAGACAGAGTGGGATGGGGCGGGAGAGAGAAATAAAAAGGGCCGTCTCAATCACTAGGCGGATGGACAGAGGGCCAAATTGGGCCGGGGGGAGGGGGGAGGGGGGAGGGAGGCAAATAAGCGATGCCCGAAATTTTTGTTGTTGACACTATCGCTGGAGTGGGTGATGGGTGGGAATTATTAAATGAAAAGTCACAAGGTGAAAAGTTCACCCAGAGCGCATCTGGTATTAAGCATTTTTTTCTTAACGTACAAGTTGGCCATCGCACGATAACTGTAATTAATGTAACTTTGTTTGGGGGGGGGGGGGCTGCTTTTTGCTTTCGATCATGGATGTATTAAGTAATCATTGAGCAATGTATCAATACATATGCATACACTGCTTGCAGGTAAAATGAGTGAGAGAAGAAATGACACAGTAAAAGAAATATACGTACGGCAGTCCTTTCGACACAATTTCTTTATTTCCGAATGGTTGTCATGAGCAGGATCCATGTCTTGACGAAATTCGCAAGCTTGTGCGTTCGCTAGCAGTACTGCGAGGAAATGAAGACATCTGTGTGATCGCTTCGCGTCATGTCCTGGTCGTCAGGAGTAAAGAACTCATCACAGTCGAACCAACCGTCGACTTCTAAATATGGAATGGTATTAACAATCATCCAATGGGGCGGGGCTAACACCTGGCAACAATAGCTCTGAACGAACTACTATAGTGTGACATGCTTCTTTCTATCCATATAAAGTAGCTGCAGTTAAACACAATGCTTAAACAATATTGAATGAAAAAATCGTAAATTGTTTATAGTTAAAATGTGTGGCATCTCAATTAGTAAACATTAATAACATGACGACGTTTAATAAATGTTAAAATTTAAGTAGTTTATTACGACGTTTAATAAATGTTAAAATTTAAGTAGTTGATTTAAAACTCTTGTTACTCGTATGCTTAACTTCCTCTTCTAATATTTGCAGACGACCGCTAATCCTTAGAGAAATTCAGATGGAGAATTAAGAACCAAAATCTGATAGGTGGTTCCAAAATGAATAAAGAATGGTACAATAAATTTATTTATTGCCAATGAGGCTTCGATATAATCCTTCTTTATTCAAATACACTTAACGCATTGAACATTTTATGATGATAAACCGTTTTTTTTAAAAACATGTTATTATAAGACTGAAATAGATCAAATGAAGTGTTACGTTCATGTGATAAGCTCGTATATGTATTTTTCCTCATAAGCCGAAGGATTAATTATCACCGTATTGTTTTTTCCATGCATCGCATCATACATTTTCTTCGCACCTTCACGTAAAATGACTTTATTTCCATAATTATTAATATACTTACAGGCGTCTTCTTATTTGTTAATGTTAAAGAAGCTTTGTAATCTGTTGTGCTTGATTGCGCTGTAAACATAAAACATCAAGTGCAAAGCTGATAGGCCTAGGTTTTGTCACCCACAGGATATGCCAAGGCCTGCAATATCCGCCATATTATCGCAACACGTCACCTTGCGGATCAGGTGAAACAATAAGACTTCTCTTCTTTCTTTTTTAATGTCGTATGCGATTATAAATAAAAGAATATAAAATGGAACTGTCTTTTAGGCGACAGTCGCGGTCTCAGAACAACCACAAACGAAAACAAATGAAACACATGACTGATGTACAGTTTGTGTATGTGTGTGTACGTGTGTTCGTGACATATTTAATGTTTACTGCATAGTGTGTAAAGTGTATTGTGGGACTTAGTGTGTTTTATGTATGTTTTACACACTTAATGTGTATTGACTTCGTGTGACAGTGTGTTGGGTGATGTAGTGTGCACTGTGTGATTGGTTTAGTGTATATTAGTGATTTAGTGAATACAGTGTTTGACTTAATGTGTACTGAGTTGAATGACTTAAAGTGTATTATGCGCTGAGTGATTTCGTGTATACTGAGTGACTTAGTGCGTACTGTGTGTTGAGTGTCTTATATATACTGTGTGTTGAGTAGCTTAGTGTGCTGTGTGTTGAGTGTCTTATACATATCGTGTGTTGAATGACTTTGTTTATACTGGGTATACTGAGTGACTAATGTGTACTGTGTGTTGAATACTTTATGTGTAGCCTATGCGTGCACTTTAATTTAATGGTTACAGCCTTATGTTAGGTCATCAGTAGTGGATTACAGACACTCCTAATCAGGGATAACACGTGACTATACGTCAAACGCAAAGTCAGTGTCGGTTACTTTCTTTCACTGTATAAACGCTTAAAGACGTGTTCATGAAATTTATTATCAGATTATAGATCCGTTCTGGAACTCATTTTTTTCAGATTAAACATATGTTCTGGAACTTTATTTGTTTTTGTTTTTTTCAGATTAAAGACCTGTTCAGAAATTCTTATCAGATTAAAGATATGTTCTGGAACTTAGTTTGTTATCAGATTAAATAACTGTTCAGGAACTCTGTTAAAGATAATTTTATGTTCAGGAACTTTTGTATAGATTAAAGATCTGTTCAGGAATTATAGCTTGCTTGTTATCAAATTAAAGAACTGTTATGTAACTTTTGTTTGTTATCAAAGATACGTTCAGGAATTTTAGTTTGTTACACTTTACATTTGCTAACATTGTAATTTGTACTCTGTATAGTAAGTATTAATCTATTATGAACTACTCTATCGTCCTTAGGACAGGTATTTTGCACGAGCGTGATAATGAAATAATGTCATGGTGTGTTGTTATTATTGCACAAGGTTAATTCTTTGATTTGTTTCTCTTTTGCAATTATATACTGTTATTGCAACATTAAAAAATATTTTTTTTTCTAGTAAATAAAACTTTAAAAAATACAAACAATCTGATAAAAAATCTACATTTTTACATTTATTTTTACTTTAAAGTACAAAGTATGTATGTAAGCTTTTTAAAATATAATAAGACTGTATGATGAAAATAATTAGATTAAAAAGTGCTCTTGGTTCACTGGCTTATTATTCCCCAAACAAAAATAAGTTAGCGTATTTTTAATGAGCGTATTTTTAATGAATATCTTATTATTCATAAACACAAGATACGATATTTTCTAAAGAATATCTTATTGTTACAAAGACAGTTGTTATAAGAACGGAAAGAAGAGCAAAACAAAACAAAACAAAAAACAAAAAATCCAACCCTCCCTCCTTCAGATCTCAGAGAGAGAGAGAGAGAGAGAGAGAGAGAGAGAGAGAGAGAGAGAGAGAGAGAGAGAGAGAGAGAGAGAACAATTAAAACTTGAATTCGCAGTTAACAGCGGCAGTTAGGTTTTTCTAAGTAAAACTATAGCAGTAAGTTCATAAGCTGTTCCGTGTGCTGCGGGGGATCTTATTACAGGTACGGCTTGAGTCACACCAACAATCTCAACTCATCGCACTTTACAAGGACATTCATTATAATCCAACGCATTTGTATAAGTACACCGCATTTTACAAGGACATTCATTAAACTCCAATGTATTTGTGGAAGTACACCGCATTTTACAAGGACATTCATTAAACTCCAATGTATTTGTGAGTACAAGTACACCGCACTTTACCGGGACATTAAACTCTAATGTATTTGTATAATTACTCAGCACTTGTTTTCACTCAGGTTTGATGTGAATAATTATAACTCTACTAAATATTGCAACATTAGTATACCTTCTGCATGTGTTAGGAGCCTTTAACTATCCTGTTTAGATATGCGGATTTTTAAGATTAAACATTAGGGAGTTGTCTTTGGATTACTGGTTGTGGTAAGTGAACTGTCGGTTCTTGACTGAATAATATTTTGTGAGCGATAGGTCAATAATTCTTTACAGTTGGTTATCTACAAGGGGTTGACCCATTGTGTTTGACGTGTGGTCATTTGCATGCTATACTAAAGGTTATAACAGCTAGACACTCAGAGGGTGTGGTCATTGAGTGAAATGATCTGAGTGGGAGATTGCAGTTTTAGAAGCAATTCGCTGTTGTTTAAATTGAACTAGTTTGGCGTTTCAAGATACATGTTCTGTATATATTTAGTACCGAGGATGCAGATAGTTCCGGTTCAAGGACGAATGGACTAGCTATCATTTCACTTGAGTGAAATGTTTGCGGGCACCTACTTCACTTCAAAGTACATCCAATGTGTTTTGTACTTCAGATCTACAGTATAAAGTGTAGCACTAATAGTTTATGTAGCATACTTTAATAATATTACAAGATGGCCCCGAAATCATTGAAAGATTTTTTTTTTAAACCTTTACAATTTTTTTAAAAAAAACAAAACCTCTCGATATAAATAGACCTAGGAAATTCATACTGAACAGTCACGGTAAATAACATCGAGCGAAAATTACTGAAATTTATTTTCTTATTGGAAAAGGAGTTATCCAAACAGCGAAAATATTAAAATGGTCTAAATTCAGAGAGCCAGATTATTTTTCTTTGGAGTTCTTCTAAAGAGCGCGTGCAGGATGACAAGCCCCAGATACTAGTGGAACTTATATGTTAACGAGCTCCAGACAGTAGTGGAACTTAAAGCTTAACAAGCCTCACACTCTAGTGGAACTTGCCCCAGATACTAGTGGTACTTATGTGTTATCAAGCCCCAGATACTAATGGAGCTAATATGTTCACCAGATCTGGATACTAGTGGAATTTATATGTTAACAAGTCCCAGTTACTAATGGAACATCTATGACAAACCACGGATACTAATGGAATTTGTATGTTGGCATACCCTAAACACTAATGGTACTTAACAATACATTTCCGTATAAATTGAAGTGATTGAGACGTCATTTCGTCTGTAATGGAAGATACTTTTGTCAGAGCCAGACTGCAATGAAGCCGTACTTGTGCGACGTACTTTTCAAAATAAATTGTTTTAATCTCCATGAATTAAACAATCATTTGAAATTTATTGCATTGTCTTTTATTGAATAGTTAAAAAAGATGTAGTAAAAAAAAACAAAAAACACCAACCCTTTAGTGGCTAATACACCTAATATCGAGTAGATCTACTCAGTAGTGACAAGATTTATAGCAAATAAGATGCAACATCTGGCAAGATTTATGTTTTTGTCCATTATCAGTACAATGTAAACTTTTTTTTAAAAACATAAAACGGTTGGAGACCCGAGGTAAATAAATTTTTGTATAAATGCCATGTTAGAAACAATAAGTAAAAACGGCTGCTTACTGGTTCAGGATCTCAAAGTGTTAGTCAGTATTCAGCACTTTACTATTAATACAAAAACACTATACACTGTTATTATGTGACCTATACTAAATACAATATTTGGTAAGAACTAAGATGCGAGGTGCGATACGTTGTGGTAGGTTGTAGTTACAAGACGTACTGCAATCAACAAAGGACCGTGACCAGGCTGCAATTCACAAGTGACAAATACCTGCTCGTTGGTACTATTTAATGAATTTATCCACTGAGCTTACGTGAAACTCTTCAAGTGAGAAATCAATGTACATATAAGATGAGTAATCTATATAAACGATAGGAAGAAACATGAGAAATAATTCTGTCAGGAAGTGGTATCGCTACCCATTTGCCAAGGTAAACAGGCATATGTAGACTTTAGTAACCTCCATTCCTTAACAACTAATCATAACTATATCACAAAATGGTATCGATACGCGTTTGCCAACGTAAATAGACATAGGCCTAATTATCTACTCGGGTAACTGCCATTCCTTAACCTCTAAATTGGTTAAGGTCTTTGATCTTTGTATTACAAATAGTTAAAAATAAGTAAACACAAATTCATGCTACTATCTTATGTATTTTTCACATCATTTATGAATATATAGAATACAAACACAAGATATTTCAAATTCAATGCTTTATTTTTAAGAAAACACATTTCAAATGAACCCACCCTTCATGGTACACTTTCCCAGAGAATAAGCCATATGTAAAAACAAAATAGAAACAGTATATTGATCAAATGATAACAGTTATACATTATTTATGTGCAATGTTGAAACAAATATGGATTTTCTAGGCTAGCATGATAACAGTTATACATTATTTATGTGCAATGTTGAAACAAATATGGATTCTCTAGGCTAGCACATGCACCTAATAAATGAAAAAAATATTTGGTTTGAATCAAATGGTTTATAAACAAATCAGACTGACTTATATGTATAATAAATAAATAAACTGTTAAAGTACAGTTTCATCAGAAAGTCATCCTGTAGTTATTTGTGTCACTTCAGTTAACTCCAATAAAGATTTATCTGAAATAAAATTACGGCACGCTCCTGTGTTTGTCATAGATTATAGATCTATTCCAGATTGAATTTTTACAAAAAAAAAAGGATAGCTATATAGTGTTTACTATTATATCCTAGATATGCACCTAATATAACTTTTTAAAGTTTATTTGGAATGGTCAATATTACTACTATGCCTTGTTCGGAAATGAGGTAAATTTATCTCACAATTCTTATTACTGAAAACTGAATAATTTGTTCAGTTCACTTAGATGAACCTAATTGCTTAGATAAATTCTTCTTTTTTCCATAATTTAAAATAAATATTTATTTAAAACTAGTTCATACTCTTCCTGTCCTCACATATGAATAATTCATGTACTACACACATACAAATTCTTCTTCCATTAAATTTACTCAGAATTTTAACCCATTCACTGATTTAGCTAAATAAGCTAGTGCTTGATGAAATAAAGGTTATTTGCCTAAATTTACTGATCCATTTACTATTTAGCTAAAAATGCTTATGTATGATGAAATAAAGGCTATTTGCCTAAACTTACTGAACTGTTTAGCTAAATAAATATCTTATTTGACCATACATGAACAAATGTTATGCAAATTTAGTCAGATATTTGAACTGCATTTAAAAAAATCTTAATTATATCCAAGTATCTTGTTTATCAGCTCAAAAGATGATGATACAGAGAGGTAAAAAATAAATAAATAAATATACTTATAAAAACATATAGTTAAACCTCTTTGAAAACTATTTATATAATATAATAAAATAGACAAATCTTGAAAGTAATATATTTAACTGAGTGGGCTCAGGTGGTTGAACTCAGTGAATTATTTGATGGGCTTTGGGTGTCAAACCATGACATATTTGCTGCAGAATGTGTACATGAAACAATGATAATTTCATTGGCATTTAAATATTGGAGACTGACTGTAGACATCAACCTCTGGACACATCACACCATAAATCTCTTTTCACCTCATCTCCACCTCTAAGTGGAAAGGAACGCCAATTGTGGACAAAAGATGCATCCAGCAGGCCTCATGCTAGTGGTGCTTAAGACTGGTTAGGACTGCTGTTAGTGTTTGTATAAAACTTGCTTCTTCGTGTGCTTTCTTTTTTACAAAGTAAAAATCTCACTCAGTGAGCCATTGTGGAGGACTTTTATCACTTCTTTGATTTTAAAATGTGGTGCAAACACAATTTAAAGAAATAATTTCAGGTGGAATAAATAAATCACATGACTGATTTAGCTTCAGTGTGGCAGTTTAACATTGGTTAAAGTTTGGCCTACTCTATCCATACAATGTATGCATACATACACATCATAACTTATTAATGAAGACCATTAGCTTTTCATTATACAATGTAAGTACATAGCACTGCATTTGGTCTTAAACCATACATTTACAAATCTATCATGTTCCATGTAAAATTTTATTTATCACTGTTTATTAAAAATTACTATTGTCACAAATGGGTTACTCTGGGTCAGAATTCTGGCAGACTACTACAATATAAGGGAGAACACTCAGATGGCTGTGAGCTACAATACTGAGGTATGGAAAAGCTTGCAGGCTGTGAGCTACAAATATTGAGATATGGAAAAACTGCATAATTGTGAGCTACAAATATTGAGATATGGAAAAACTGCATGATTGTGAGCTACAAATATTGAGGTATGGAAAAGTCTGTATGGTTGTGAACAACAAATGTTGTAAGTTTTGTAGTGTTGAAAAACTTGCATACATTTATATAGTCAGATCAAAGAAACAATATGGCACATTATCATGTGCACAAGAAATAATAAAAAAATACAACCACTTGTAATACTAATGGTAAAGACTGGTATTTAATCACTCATATTTTGCAATAACAAATATTGTAGAAATGCTTATAACACTCATGCATAAAGCAGCCGCCTCTTTTGCCATCATTGATCAAGGCATCAGACAATCTGTTTATTCTGCCTTCAGGCCATCAGACAATCTGCTTATTCTGCCTTCATGCTATCAGACAGAACTTGTTCATTTTGCCTGAATAAATCAAAATAAAATAATTCTAAAACAAGTGCTTTAAAATAACAGAATTCTGTTTAATCAAACACTTTTGCTCAAAAGCGTACAACAGCAAAACTGAAAACACTAATAAAAGTTTGTGTTTCAAAATGTATAGGAATTTATAACCGTTAGCATTAGAGTATACACATATTTAATAAAACAGTCTTAATAATAAAAGTTACAATTAACTTTCAAATTACCAGTAAGAACAAAGGGATGTATAAAAGGTGTGTTAGTTATATTCTCAAAAAATAGGCATTTATACAAAGAATTCAGCTTTACTGTGTCTGGCATGACACTAATGTGTAATTACACGGTCATCTCTCTTGGCCACAATTATCATAACAGAACATAGGAAAACCATGGGCACAACAAAAATTAATTAAAAAGAAAATAGGTCTTGCAAATCTGAAGCCAGATTTTTTATACATACACAAAGGAATACAGATGAAGAAAAAAACCACTTATACTAGTTACTTAAGAAGAATGTTCCAATACCGTCCAACACCTACCCAGTCTTTATCACTCCAATAAAACAAATTAATAATCTCTAACACTACAGTCAATGAAATCTGCCTCTCATCACGGAATCAAAACGGAAGTATAGAAAGATAACAGCACACAGAACCTTTTTCCTAATGCAGACCATTAGACTGAACTGAATGTATCGATAAAAATTTGAATGAGCTACTAATGTCGGAATTGCAATCACTGATGCAATACTCAATTACCCTCAAAAAGAGTATGGATCGAAATAATACTGCACAGTTGTTAATTTTCATACATGTATGTACTCTTAACTTTGAAATTATTAAAGAGAGTTTGTCAATGGAGTCTGAAAAACCAAATAAATGGAGGTGAAATATTTGAGAATTGCTTAGGAAAATATAACTTGCCATGGAACAAAAAGAAAAATTTAACGACCAACAAAAAACTGAGTCTGGCCAGTAAAAAGTGTTGGAGTACTAAAATTAACTGAGAATAAAACTCATGAAAGATATTCATACAGTGTATTATTCATCACAAGTATTATATAAGCATGTACTATATGTAGAACATGCCACATTTTATTATTAAACTGGTAAATTATATCCGATCAAAGTGTCTGAATCACAGGCAGCTCATAAGTTTTCTTCAAGATCTTGAATTTGAGTATTCAGATGTTCTCTATCATAACCAAGTTTGATGGCTAAGCTTAAGCAAGATTCTTCGTCAAGTATGGAACCTAAAAGATGACATCTTTCTCCTTATAGAAATTAAACATAATAAAAATTTTCTCTAATTAACTGATAATAACTGGCTTTGTGATTTTGGAATCACACTTAACATCATGACACATCTCAATGAATTCAATACTGTTTGTGTTGCAAGGAAGAAACTTATATACTCATGGCATGATATTGAGCTTGATTACTTTTCAAATGAAACTGCTTTTGTTTTCTCAACACTTAATAAAAAATACTTGGTCACTTTCCAAGTATAGTCAATGCTTGCATAGTTGGAAAGTGACCGACTATACTTAAAAATAAAATTGAAGAATATATATTTTTTATTATTATTATTATTTACAATCTTCCCAAAATGCTTATTTATATTCCATATAATACACATATAGTTTCTATTGAAAAATACCTTTTGGAATTTCTTTTGGTCATGACAAGTTTTCTTGATGTTTACAAATTACATCCTTCTAGTAACATTGAAAATCCTGTGAATTCCACAAAAAGCACATCTTATGCAAACTGTTCCTTTCCAAATTGGAAACCAGGTGTCTGGGAAAAAAAGTAAACAAAAGACTGTAGGAACAAAGATCAGATGGTGTATTCAAAGTAACAAATGACTATATACAAAGATTACATGTCTATTCAAAGTAATATTCAATTGTACAAAATCAGTCACAGAGATTACATAAACTGTTAATTAAAGATGTTTCTAAATAAGATATCTTTAAAGAAGACAAATCTAAATTTCACTTTTTATCAAAATATTCAATCAAACATTATTTAAAATTAGTATAGAAAATACATGAGAAAATAAATGTAAATGTAAAACAAAAACAAATTTGTACTGGTCCACTTATATTTAGTTAACTCCTTACTAAAATATCAAATATCAAGTTCAAATTTAAGTCTGGTTAAATATACATGTAGATCTACCTTCAGTTACAGACCAAAGATTGTTTTTTTAAAGAAAAACAAAAAGACTGTGTTTATTTTTCTCTCCTCAAGGCTGAGAGCAATTTTGTCAGCTTAAATTGGGCACTGAGTGATGCAGTACTAGCCATAAAACATTATTATTCAATTTTTTTTACACTGTCAGAGGAAAGCATTTGATTACTTTCTTCAAAATAAATAATACAATTTTACATCACAGAGTATCTGTTTGTCCACCAACTTCTTGCCATTTTAGTCAGAATATTAATATATATTGCAATAATAAATTCTAGTTTAAAAAGAAATTAATAAAAAATATAAGACCATAATTAATAAAAATATTTTAAAAACAATGAACACTTAGGTAGATCAAACAACCATGATATCACTTATTATCATGAGTTTAGGTCAATACATAAAAACTACATCAGAATTTAGAAAATGATAATTTCCTGTATATTGTATATGATATAATGCAAAAACTTAGATTATAAATCTTTGAAAACACTTTTTTTCTTTCATTATAAGTTTCTGACATTGCATGATATTTGACTCTTGGTGTTCTGAGTCAAGTTGACATTAAACTCTGAATATCAGAGGCAATTAAAGCCAGCAATTTTATATGCTATTATTGAACACCTTTTTTTTAATTAAAAAAATGACATTTTACAAGGGACATTATAAATTTACTCTTCAGGACCTAATGAGGCAAATATGAACTTCATATCTGTGTCAGGTTCAAATTGACACTGTATTTGATGTCATTGCTTAGAACATTTTCAGCATGACACTGAGTCACATTGTTCTTTAATTATGAACTGGATGAAAGATGACAAATGGAATTTCAGAATTCTACAGAATGCATTACATATATTTTTGGTACTGACATTATGAAACTGTCACAGGTTTTACACTATTAACTAAATTTAAAGTAATAAAAAAAAAAATCCTGAATATCACTGATTAAATTACTATTAAAATAACCAAAAACATGTAAATAAATATTGGCAAACATAATAGTCTGCAAACAAGAAACCTAGAACCAATATAGCAATGAATTAATTATTATCCATTTTGATGTTGCAATTGAGTGCTTTCATGAGTTACAATCAAATTTCACCTATTTATATTTTATATATATTTATATTTAATCAATACATTATTCTACAACTGGAAGTCATAATATGCTTGTTATTTGTTTGTATAGTAATCAAACTTCAATGAATAATAATTATATTACAAACGCTAACATGATTCTATTGACAGGTCATGTTTTAACTTTTCATAGGTAAAGGGAGGTAACTGGAAAGGCTATGACAGTATTGGGTACATTTATTCCTCTTATGAAGTGATGGTGAAAACACTAAAATACAACATGTTGAATGCTATGGCAAGTTTGGCTGCATACTCCAGAGTAACATACTTATCTGCAATCTCAAGAGAGTTAACACATTCCATTCTTTTATATCATAAGTACTGCAGAGTTGTACAAGCCTCCTCAATTTAGGAGTGTAAGTTATTTAACAACATTTCTCATAAACATTCTGGTAATGAGAAAGGTAAATTTTCCTTTCTGTTTAAAGCCTTACAATGTGTCCAAAGGTTAAAATAATATGTTAATAAGATGAAAATAATGTCAATCAGAGAAGACTAACAGTAGATAATTTTCTCCTGTTCCTTCAAAGTTTGCCTCAAATAAGACGAATAATATATTTTATTGTGATACAAAATAAATATTTTATTGTGATACAAAATAAATATTTTATTGTGATACAAAATAAATATTTTATTGTGATACAAAATAAATATTTTATTGTGATACAAAATAAAGATTTTATTGTGATACAAAATAAATATTTTATTGTGATACAAAATAAATATTTTATTGTGATACAAAATAAAGATTTTATTGTGATACAAAATAAAGATTTTATTGTGATACAAAATAAAGAATTTATTGTGATACAATAAATTTGTATAAATATACTCAGTTATCTAAGTTCCTCCCCCAAAACAAAATTCTCTAATGCCAGTCAAAGGTGCAAAATTTAATTTGTGTATTAATATCTAAGACATAAATTGAATAAAACCAAAACGGAAATTTTTCAGAAAAATGAACCAATGGTTATATAAATATTACATGGCAAAGTGCAAATAAAATATATTTCTCACCCTCAAATGATGACAAACAGTTTTGTTATCACTCTCAAATGATGACAGTTTTGTGTACAAACATTTCCAAGTCATAAACTGATTTTGGCAGCTAAGATTATAATAACATGTTACTGGTTGTGATCAATATGTATGGTAATCCAATTTCAACAGTTACTGTGATCTCTAAAGCACTAACACTTTACAGCATTGTATACTTTAAGAGAACGTTTTTAATTACAATTTGTATGATAGTAATAATGCTGTAAATCTCTACAATTTGTTTTTCTGCAATATCTTGCGCTACTTTATTGTTGGGATTATCCATGCTACCCTTTTTCCTTTTTCTGCAAAACAGAAAGCCAAAAGTACTTGCACACAACCCTACACACGCTTGCATAAAGCAAAATATATGGATTAATAAAGCTGCTTTCATTTCCTTTCATTTTGCATTTTATTTCATTGAAATATATGCACTAATACCTAAGATATGATGTTTTTACTAATGTAACCCTAAATCTCACTGAAATCCTGAAAAATCTTGCCTGTTTAGAGCTAAAAAAAGGAAAAACGTCTGACCGGTAAAGAGTTAAGCAAAAAATTGGTATTAAAACATACTAATCAAATCATATAAGCAAACAGTTGTAAATCTCATAAAGTGAGGAATGCCTGTGTATGGCACTTAAATAGGTCAACCACTATAGGAGTAAACAGAATATTTTGGGTTACAACTTTTTAACTTTAATTTGATGCAGTAAATATAAAAAAAAATGTAAAATTATTATGTACAAAAAATACAAGTATTATCTACATGCAAAGGAAACAGTACACCACTCAGGAATTACAACAATATAACATGCATGACCGAAAATTATGTTGCTAAATGAGTCTCAACGATACTGATTGTTTTACAGGTGTTTCCGCAGAAATATATTTCTGCAATGTTTGTGCCATGAAGTTCCCGACAGAATGGGGTTATCCCCATTTATCTCCAGGATTACAGCCATAGGTATTTGACTATATTTCTGTCTTATAGTTATACGTATTTAGCTTTCTCCATCTGATACCATGAGAATGGGGGATTCTTTAACCTTAACCTTGGCTTTATATTACACCAAATAAAAACACATTTTTTCTACTGAAATAATACCTATTTTACCTTTGCCTTGGTTACATACAATCATGATGTGATGTTTATGCTTTTCTTCAAGTTCTTGCAACAAGAACCATGCTTTCAGTCAAACCCAAGAAAACAGTCCTTTAAAAATCAAGGTCCAGGAATCTGTTTTAAGTTTTCACAAATTTTCGTAAAATTTATGACTACTCATTTGTGCATTTGAAATTAAGATTACACTCTTTAAATAATCCCACGCCATTTTCCCACTATAGTGTACAGTGAATTTATTTCACTTGCACATTTGGTAATTAAAACTAATCAGAATCTCTCTCTCTATATATATGATTTGAATAACATTATATTTGTTTTCAATTACATTCATACATATTTATTTTAATGTTTTAGTAACTTTTACTTTTAGTGTTTATTATTTTTATTTATTTTATGTTTTCATATCATATTACTATCTATTAGTAAAAAAGCCCTGAGAAAAACATAACTGCTAATAAAATTGATTTCCTTGCCAATATAATATAAAACAGGAGCATCTTTTCGCCCAAATGAACTGAACTACACAAACTAGGCTTTTCAAACAAAGTTGTATAGATTATGGTTAGTATTATTGTATGAGTTCAGATGTTTGCAATATTTGTTACAAGTATTATCATTTTTTATCCATATTTTTTTCTTAATCGATTTTAGTGCTTTTTCACTTTGGTAGAAATATCACTGTCAGTAGATGGGAGTTTATTAATTCATAAGGTTATCAGAATGCTTCATTAATTCATTAGTTGATCAGTGGTTCAGTTGGTCATTTAGTTCATTTTGTAGTTCATTTGTCTTTGTTTAGAAACTATTTTGGTTGTTTGCAAAATGGAATCTTTTCAAACAGCTACATTAAAATGAGGTTCAGAACAAATCCACACGATGATAATGTGCATTATTTTCATGGCCTTAGAAATTAATTAAAACAGATACTTAAAATAAAAACAGCGAAGTAGCTGCCGTACATTTCTGCAAATGCAATGTGTACATTAACTGTTAAATAAAACCTTGATTGCAGTCTCACACAGTCATAGTGTAGTTAGAGTTGTATCCCTTTAAACTAAATATGCTTTGTAAATAAACCTCACAGGCATTCGGCACAAATTGGTGTGCTTATGAAACAAATGTATTTATTATGATTCAAGAATTAAAAGTAAAATATTTTTTGCAAACTTTAGTCTCATAAATATGTAGAATACAGACTGTGGTCCGGTATTTATTAACACCCACCTATTGTCTTTTCTTTGCCATCTGCCTTTTATTTGTTTTTATCTCGATCTTTCCTTTACGGATTTTCTTTTTTCTTTGTTCCTTGTGCTATTATATTTGTTTCTTTCATTTCCCTTTGTTCTAATCAGTTCTAATGTTGTTTTGTCCCTTCCAGTCTGTTCCTGCTCTGAAATTTTTGTTTCGTTCACAACCGCTTTCTTTCTTTCTTTCTCAAGAGGCGGTGGTGCTGGTCTTTTTGCTTCTTTCACTACCTTTTTTTTTCTCTTCTATTTTATCATGTTTCTTTCGCTCATTTCCGTTTTCTTTGCTCTGTCCTTTTTCTAATTTCCCTTCCTTACATAATTTTCCCCCTTTCTCCACACTCTCTGCTTTTTGCACGCTTCTTTCTCTGCTTTCCTTCTTTGCTTCTCTTCAATGCTCATTACTAGAATGATGTCTTTCTAAATTCTTTCTCGGTGATTTCTATTTTATTTCTAAAAAAAATAATCTTTCTCCATCTTTTTTCTTTCTTTCTTTCTTTCAAACTTTTTTTTTTGTTCGTTCGTTTTTTCTAATGCTGCTATTCAAACTTTTTAGTTGAGGACAGATATGTGTGCTGTTTTTGTTCCTCGGGATTGCTGTTTAGAAAATCACGATCCGAGCGCTGTCTTAATATTACACTAGAACCATTTCAAAGTCTTTCATTAAAGCAACAGGGTGGGAGGTGTAGTTGGATAAACCCTTCCTCTGGACAATCCACATTTGATTAAATTATTACAACTTTGTACATCCGCCTTTAAAAAAAAAAAAAAAGAAAGAATAAAAATGAAAAGTTTAAAAAATAAAATTGTAAAAGATCCAACAAACAAAAATGTTCAGGGTGGAAACAATGTTTGGTTTTAATTAAAAATGTTTCGTTTTGAAAGAAACTCGTGTAAGATTCCACATTATCGACAAATGGTGCGCGAAATGACTTATCACACAAATGTCGAGCTGGATTCAAGTTTTTGAAAGTTCTGGAGGGCACATCACCCAACTTCTACAAAGTTCGTTGATAGACACTAATCATACCTGATAATTTACAGTTTATTAATTCAGACACTTCAATGCATATATAAATTCTCTCTGTCTGTCTGTCTGTCTGTCTGTCTGTCTGTCTGTCTCTCTCTCTCTCTTTTCATGTATTCACGAATGCGATCGGGGATGTTTCCCATCGTGCAGGTATACAGCGTGCAACTTTCTTTCTTGCAGGGGAGGGGTGGGTAAGGGATGAATTGCGTTTTCGTAAAATTGAATCGTTGGTGGAAATAATGTGTTAAGAAAATCCATTTTAGGTCTTCATCACTGGTTAATTAAAGCTATGAAATAACTGGCACTACCCAAATAACACGTAGATAGATAGATAGATAGATAGATAGATAGATAGATAGATAGATAGATAGATAGATAGATAGATAGATAGATAGATAGATAGATAGATAGATAGATAGATGGACGGATGGATGGATAGATGGATGGATGGAGTGACCCATACTCTGCACCGGCACTAGTAGATGTCTTGTGTCACAGGAAACGAGGAACAGAAATTATATTTTATTTCATTTTAAAAAACCGCTAACAAAACTAGTTGAAGTAACCCGAGTTTTGTTATTTTTCATATGTAGCATGTAACTCCAGTAACGGTCACCTAAGATCTCTTTAGTAGACAGACGTTCGTGACACAGTGTGTGTTATTATATCATATTGAATATATATATTAGTTTGTGAAGGATATGTATATTGAACAATTGGGACAATTACGCATGACTGGTCACATGTTGTTTACGAGATAAAAGGCCAGTGCGCATTAGAAATGACCACAGAAAAACGTGCGGCACGGTCAGAACTAAATATCCGAGGGCAAAATCGAGTCACAAGGCATAGCTTCTGGACGTTTCTGGAAACCTTCAGTGAAGCTATATAAGAGGCAAAAGGAAGATTTTACTCTCAATGTTGAAAACGTCGATTCGTCTGAAGCCAGTCTAACTTCACGTATGAATTATCTCACGTACAGAGATTTCATAAAGGAAAGCTGCAAAAATCTCTTTCCATCCGTTTTCCATCCGTCTGATGCCATATATTGAGTAACGAGGCAAAATTACTTCAGTATAATTTTTGGCAAAGTGGGGAGTTCACTGTCAAGAAAAACCGATGTATGCGACGCTGGTTGTATGCAGTTAACGACATGAGGGACCAATTTTGTTCTCCCCCGTCTGAGTTTGTTTGGCAGTCTATACCGCAATTGAGAGGCTAGCACCGAGATAGTCTAACAGATATCCGGATTTCTACACTCAATAGGATGCGACGACACATCCCACTGGACGACTTCATCCGATAATGCTAAACGTCGTTGGGGTGTCCGTTTCCACGACAACCAAGGAACAATGACAATTATCTAGGCTGACAACAGTCAGCTAAATATCAGATTTCTCCGCAGTGATAATCTGATAGTGGTGCCTAGATTCTGCAGAATCTTCACCTGTAATGCGACGCCGCAATTGCGTCGTGTCTTCGCTTTGAAGTGCCCCTTATAAGTGATTGTGAGATTACGTCATCTCCTTGGAACTCTGACAATTAATAGTGAGTAATAATTAGCACGGCTAATGCGCACATACTTAACTCTAGGACTCCAAAGAACATGAATACTATTATATCATTTGTGAAATACGAACTTTAATGTTAAAATTAATGCTTATTTTATATGTGAACTATTGTTAAAGCGACCCCATTTGCCGCATAAGAATTGTGTAATTAAACTTTATTTTATATTTTGAATTTCATCATTTTCATCCCCCATTATTTCCCACAGAGTGTATGACATTGGAAAGTTGAATGTATGATTAATCACTGTGTGAAAGAGTAGTGTCCCTTTTAAATCAGGAAATAAATAACCTGATTTAACCATTTTTCAACTCTCTTGTTATTCATAGTTTTTGAGAGGGACGAAAGAATTTGTATTAGTATTGTTTTGTATCGTTCGTCTGTTCATCCATTTATTAACATTCATGATACTCACTCACAACACACACCGCCAATAAAACGTTCCTTGGCATGACATAATAAAACTGGGCCCCACCCAAACATCAATGGTGTATGTCATGTGTGTCTATGTAACAACCTGACACGACGTAGTACTGGCATATGTCACACGGGCTTTACGAGGAGATGCACCGGAGCAGGCCAAAAATAGACTTCACCCCTTGCATCTCTAACTTCAGTTCGTAGCCAGCTTGTAACGAGCCTCCTAGTTTTGTGACATCTTGTATCATAGCTAATTATACATAGTTGGTATAAGTCATTATTACAAACTCACCCCAGAGTATAGCGGCGAAATAGACACACAATTGTTTCACTTTCAAAAGCTTTTATTTCCACTAAATGTTTCCATTAGAAATGTTACAAACATATTAAAATGAATGGGCAATCTTTATTTTATTTTTTCAATAACATGGAATAATTTATCTGAAAAATATAAATCTTATTCTGTTGAAATTATGCTTAATTCTCTGATCTAAGACTTAATCACAAAATTAATTGGAAATATATAGGTAATCATTTTCAAACTGATTAATGTAAAAAACAGACATTATTCATTTATGATTCAGAATTACACAATATTTTAAATTAGCCTTTCACATAATTTTCTTTTTTGTAAAAAACAGTAAATTGTATGTATGAAATAAAATTTTGATTACATGTATTACTGGAAGGATGCATGGATAGATTTGATCAGGTGAGAGTGAATAAAGCTTAGAAATGTAAGATAAAGTTATATAAACAAAATGAAAAATTAGAATTAAGTTAACCTCATTACTTTCATCACAGTCATTGATTGAAACTCATTCTTTCACCTATGCACATTTGCAAGAAATTGATTGCAAAGTCTCCTTTTATTTACAGTGCATAATAGAGGATGTACATATATAATTATCATGTCATGTTTACTTCTCCTTTGAAATCACAAATAATATTATTAATAAATATTAGATTTTAAAATTTATAAAGATACACATAAGGAATGCTTTTCTCCTTATATTCTGAGAATATTTTGTATAGTCTCAAGAGTTTCAAACACATTACTTTTAGTTTAAAAACAAACAAACAAACTTCAAATATTAACTAAGTCTGAATGAACATAAGATTCATTAAATCAATCATTATTCATTTTAAAAGTTAACACATGCTACAATAGATGATTCATATTTATTTATTTTGAAAGTGCTTGATACATTGAACCAATCACATTAATCTTTCTTGAAATTTAACAAAATACAACCATTCATATTTATTTATTTTAAAATTTAACGCTAAATACATTATATAATTCACATTAATTTATCTTGAAAGGTACATTTGATCAAACAATATTTAATTAAGAACCAGTGCCATTGTAAAATGTGAATCACATATGTTCTCTAATCTGCATAGGCTTAGCTTATAACTGCAGTTGCAAGAAAAGTATTTAAAAAATGTTATTCACCTTTGTAGTGTATATGGTGATCAGAATGCAAAATAAAACTACATATCTTAGTACCTACTTTAGTTGCATTTGTATATCAGATTTAGATGTTTAACTTGGTCAAGTTACATTCACCAGACTTATGGTTTTCTAACAATACATAAAACATTATTTTAAAATTAAATGAAATGGATTAAAAATAAAATACTATTATCATCTAAACAGATTATAATGACAACAGATAGTATTTGCTTTTAGTATGGAAAAGAATATATACTCATGAAGATTTTTAAAGTTTTCATTATACATACTGCGGTCAAAGTTGATTTTGCTAACAAAGTTCAAATAAAGTAGTGATTTAAAATTATTAATTCTTTATGGATTTGTTTTATGAGAAGTAGAGATATGCTTATGCAAGTCATGTTTATCATTAAGCTGCCAACACATTTCACATTCATTAAAAAATAAACACATACACTACATTGATTATGTATTTTAAATATTCATAGTTCCAAAGTGAGAAATATTAGAACTTGATTAATACAAATGTTGCATTATACTATTCACACTTTATGCAAAACACAATTACAATGATAAAATTATGCAATTACATGCAAAACACAATTACAATGATAAAATTATGGAATTACATGCAAAACACAATTACAATGATAAAATTATGGAATTATATGCAAGACACAGTTACAATGATACAAATATGGAATTAAATGTCATCTTCATGGTTCCATTCAAGTACTAAACTACAGCACCTGGCACCACCTTTTTAATGCTAGAACATACATGCAGTTTCACATGTAGCCTAACAGCATTTGCACTCAATTCAAAGTCTTGCTCCTGATTACTGACTTTCACTTGAATTAATATGAAATTTCCTTTAAAATATTTCTGAGGCACATTAAGAAGGAATTTTTTTTAGCACAAATACAAAAATGATAATATGATCTATAAATCAACAGTCACTTTTGTCATTAATCTGAAGCTTAAAATTACAGACACTCCTATACATAAAATTAGGAGAATGAATCAGATAAAATTATTATATAAAACAATATGTGCTATACACTGCTTTGCCCTGTCAAAGGATCTGTGAAAATGAATGACACTGAGTTACTGAAACTGAGCACTGGAAACGTCAGGAAGTTAAGATGATTAGATCAGAAGACACATTGTATGATTAGGAAACCAAGTTGAAACAACTTATTCGTAACAAAATTCTGAATTTTATTTCTGCAAAATTCTATATTACGGATAATTTGGAAAATTAATTTGAAATCACCAAGCCTATTGGAGAGTACTATAATCAATTAATTTTACAGGGGAAATAAGGTAAAATTCCCTCATGCAAATTTATTGACAAAGCATAGAGAATCTGGAATTGCTGACACAGCTTACTGACGGATGAGCTTGACAGTGATTGTGCATGATAGTAAGCGGATGCTGTTCAGGACCGAAGAATGAACATTAAGATTTCCAGTTCAGGACTGAAGAATGAAGAATTAAGATTTCCAGTTCAGGAGTGAAAATGAACATTAAGATTTCTAGTTCGGGACTGAAGAATGAATATTAAGATTTTCACTGACACACATTGATGTAGGTAAAAACAGGTTTGTCAGTTGAACAAATAGCTGCAGTTGATTATTTGTTAGGCAAGTTTTCGATTAGTTTAGGGATGACTGATTTAAAATATATGAGAGTTATTACATCTGAAAAGAGAGAGATGATTTGGAAATTGGTACGAGGACAGTATTTCTGGGGATGATCAATCACCATACAAGTCATTAATAGTTTGGGAGTTCTGGTCCAAAGGAAAAATACTAATGCTTATAAAATTTATGTTTTGAATATCATCATTTAAAACCAAGCGACAGAACACCAAGTCAAAATGATTCTTCACATTTTACGTATTTTGTGATAATTTACCATGAAATGGTGTTTTCAAAGCTCTGTTTATTAAAAAGATTCTTAAAATCTTGGGTTTGTGAGAAAGAGAGACTAAAACGTGTATTGCACAACATGAGCTCGGAATTACAAGTGGAAGGCCATGTCTCTTTTCGTGTATAAAATTTCGGCAAATTATTCATAAAATTAATTACCTTTACGCGTCCTATTTATATACAGTTAGACATATAGATAGAGAGATAGGTAGGTAGATGGATGGATGGATGGTTATAGATAGATAGATAGATTACTAAGTTTAACCAAATCTATGAGTGACAGAACTAAGTGGTTTCCATGAACATTCTATACATTCATTTACGAGAAACAAGCATGTTACTCATAGTTTCTGCAACTGTACGAACAGTTGCATTCTCAGCAAAAAATGTGACGTGTGGAAGTTGGCACTCTGTGTCTTTGTATATCTGGGTTGTCATCATTTGAACCGAAATAGAGTCCAGCGCTAAATCTGTAAGTTTGACATCTGGAGTCACAGTGAACTCATCAGCAGTAAGAATCATACAGGTTAATATAGTCACATATTTAACGCACGTCTGCAGTCTCTGAGTCGGTTCCATCCGTTTAGCTAATTGTATTTCAGTATTGTCAGTTTCCATTTTGAGCTTGCTGGATGGAATAACTAAGCCATGTAAACGCGTGCGTAATGGAGTAAAATGATCACCTGGCAAAATTTCAGAAAATCGTTCCAGATTGAGCTTAACCGTTACAGTTTGCGGCCAGTTCAGCATTAACATTGTGTCAAGTTTATCTTCGATATCAGTTTGAGTCATTAACAAGAACCCTCTAGACTCCAGCTTTTGTCGGGCCTTGGTGTTGTCGTCAAGGAGACCTGTGTCTAACGCTCCCCAGTTAATTGTTTGAGCTGTCAAGCCAAACTTTCGCCGATAATATGCTAGTCCATCCATGAAAGAGTTTCCGACACAGTAGTTGGACTGTCCAGCATTTCCGAATACAGAAGCAACAGATGAGTGCATGACGAAATAGTCCAGAGGAAGGTGTCTTGTCAAAAGATGGAGATTCCATATACCTTTGACCTTGGGAGCCACAACTTCGCTGAAAACTGACCGTTCCATGTCCAGAAAGAGGCCATCTCTGGTAACTGCCGCTCCAAAGAAAATTCCTTTCACTGGAACATTCGGAATATCCTGGCCTATCCGAGCAAAAGCTTTCTTCAGTGAGCCAATGCTCGTAACATCAGCCTGAATGACGTGAATATGACAACGAAATTTGCTTTCCAGGGCATTTATGTTTTCTATGTGTTCATCACTAGGCTGTCTTCTTTGAAGAATGACAATATTTCCGACTCCATTTTTTACCAAATACTGAACACAAATCCAGCCAAGTCCTGTAAGACCACCGACAACAATGTGAACTGAGTTCTGTGTGAAGAGGTTTTCCCTTCTGGCTTTAAACTGTACGTTGTCCATAGTCACTGGTTGAAGCTGTAGAGAGAAATGGATAGGGTCTGTTTTGACTCCATCTTCTGTTTGGATTTTCGCATCAGAATGTAAAAGGTTAACTAATGCAGAAAGGATATCTTTCCTCATGTTTTGAAGCCAAACGCTAAGATTAGGTATGATCTTGTTAAGACTGAAATGGCTGAAAAGTAGTTGGCTGTCCACAAGACAAACTTCTGTCTGTGGTAGGGTGTACGACAGTGTGGATTGTGCTTCTTTAGTCATATAAAATGAGCATGTGATGAGGGTTTGCGCGTTTTTCCACTTACTGGTTATGAAAGACATCAGATGGCTGTCCAGATAGAGCAGACATATCATTGTTTCATTAAGTGACTTTGCTAAAGTCATGCTCTCAAGCATTTCTATTTGTACGACTCGACTGTTGTTCTGGATGGTCAGGATAAGTTTTAACACTTCTGCCAAACGTTTGTTCGTGCTGGATGCCAAGATTGTCACACCTAACTTTGATACCTTGTCCTGCAGTGCCCACAGTACAACCAGTTTTGTAAGATCTCCAAGATGGTAATCAGGTAGAACATAGGCCGGAATTGTAGAGCTTCTTAAAACGCGCACATGTGTGCCCACTTCCACAGGACAACAACTTATTAACTGATTTCCAGGATGACTCACCTCCTCTCCTACTGATTCCAGTGCCAGCACGGGATGTAAATTACAATCCAGGCGCCTATCATCAGGCACTTTCATTTTTAATAATTCCATTGGTGGAATTCCAAACTTATTTGCTTTGAAGACAGTGCATTCTTCTGAAGCTGGATGGCTGAGAAATCCTCGGCGACAAATTCCTACAGGATTGATAATTGTGTCTGCTTCTTGAGACATCATTACGACATCAATACTGGAATCAAGACATATGTCTCTGTAGACTGGCACGCTCATGTTCTGATCAATCCGAGTGATTTTATTACTAAAAAGCTTGTTATTTTTGAACATAAGCTCGCCCTTGTAAAGAAACTCACCATTGTTTAGAACGGTTTGAATAATGGAGTCCAAACATGATGCAGTGAGTTCACTTGGAAGCATGTGCATGTCCACGGTCAAAAGACATGGGTAGCTATATTCGGATATAAGTGCTCGGATTAATCCACACCACGATGTAGCCAGTGGATTTGTGCACTCATTTGCTGTCAAGTCATCATTTATTGGAGAGGCATTAAAGGTACAAATTAATATAGGAACCGACATAGAAACAGCAATGGCCTTTTTCAAAACACGTTGGATTAGTCCACACATATTTACTAATTTTGCTTCAAGAGAGTCGCCATCTATGTCCAAGTCGAGTGGTATATGGATCACTAAAACAAGAACTGATAACCTACTGGATTCTTTAAGAGCAACTTCAACGTTTTTAGGAAGTGATTCCCATTCTGCATTTCTGTTTTTTGAATCTCCTATACTAACAATGTTCTGAGTGATCAATGGTTCACTTATTTTTATATTCGTAAGTATGACACTGGAATGGTCTGTATTATGTCCATCCGATTCACATACATCTGCAACAGGAAGCCATTTCATGCAAAATAAATCTGACAGGTTTGCAGTATTTTGAGTAAACAGTTTTGAAACAACAAAATCATTTATTTGCGCAATGACACGTCCTTCCAGTGAAAGCAGTGTGATGCTGTACTCTATTTGTGTGGGCTTTTCAGCCTTTAGAACTGTGTGGACAAGCATGGACATTTCCATTTTCCCATAAACTTTCACCCCGCTGACTGATTTAGGCAGCATTTGTTCTTTATCTTTTATATCTCCTTTCAAAAATACAACAGTTGTCTGTATCATGCAATCCAAGATACAAGGGTGTATTGTCATGGCCTTTGACTCTTTGTATACTTCTGGTATGACATTAAGTAGGACAAGAGCTTCTGATACGTTTTTCTGTGCAGAATCCAGCAAAGTGAAAGATTTTTCATAACTGAAACCTAGTTTTCCCAGATCAGCATACATAGAGCTTTTGTTTACATGAACACTACATTTACTTCGAATATGTTCAAGACTTAGGATTTCTGGCGAAGAAGTTTCAACATAAATATAATGGATCTGCATGCTTGCTATCAATGTCTTATCTTTTAGAACAGAAAACTCTAAAGTAGGCATGTTGTTAGATTTAGGAGCCTCTACTTTGCGCACCCTAAGTTCAATTAGTTCATCTTTTTGAACTGATACTAAGTTCTGGAATTGAACTGATACCACTGCCTGACTGGGGTTCGGACTCCCATTGTACATGTGCTTTGCAATTGCCAGAGCAGCTTCTACATACACAACACCTGGTATAACAATCCTCCCAGCAACCATGTGATCATAAATAAACTTACTGCAAAGAGGACTGAAAACCAACTTAAATTCGTTTGACTTTAAATGGAATGTATATGGATGACTGTTAGTAATAAAATCTAATCCCCATAGAATCAATGCTGCTGTTTCTGTTTTGATCAATGCCCTCTTTTTGTCAAAAACATACCTCGGGACTTCTGTTATCTGTGGAGCATTTCTAAACGGTAGATTTTTCCATAGGATGTCTACTCCCATTTCATACATTGAAGCAACTGCTTCCAGAAATATTTTCTGTTCAGGTTGTTTCGACATGGACGCAACGGCAAGTAAATTATCATCAGGAAATATGTCTTTTAAATGAGATCTGAGAACTGGCTTTGGACCGATTTCAAGAAAGACAACCTGGTTTTTATTTTTACAAGACATTTGAACTGCCTGGTTGAAAAGAACCGGTTTTCTCAAATTGTCAATCCAGTACGATATGTCAGGAGCAGATATAAGAGTCATCCCCGTTACTGAAGATATAAAGTCAATCTTAGGTGGATTTGTCTTGAGACCTTTAAGTGATTGGGCAACTTGCTGTTTGCATGGATCAACATACTGACTGTGATATGCGACTGGAGCTGGCAAGTCTATAATTTGAACTGTGTGAATTTTCTCTTTCATTTGTTTCATGAGATCTTTACGAATGGTTTCTATGGTAATGGCATCACCACTGACAGCACATGACGTGGGACTGTACTCTAGAGAAATGCATGCCTTTCCTTTGTATTGCTCCAAAAACCTTTTCACTGTATTCACATTCATGTTTTTCAGCACAATCATTCTACCCCCAGTCACTTGGGCCAGAGCTTTACTTCTGAAATATATAATCTTGACAGCATCTGCCAGACTCATACAGCCCGCGATGTAGGCTGCTGCTACTTCTCCAACACTTTGCCCAAGGACAGAACTAGGACTGACGCCAAGACTTAGCCACAGTGTAGCCAAGGAAACCTGGCAAGCAAAAATGGCAATAGGGGAGAACTCTGGATCTATGGATGTGTCCTCCTTATAAATACGATCAATAAGTGACCATGTCACGAACTGCAAGAGAAGGGTGTTCACCTCTTCCATTGTGCTCTTGAAAACAGGATATTCCGCCATTAATTGCTGGCACATTCCATTCCAGCTGGTGGCCATGCCACAGAATACAAAGACGACATGTGGCTTTCGTTTTGGAACCATTGAAGTATCATCCTTTGCTAAGTAACTAGCTGTAACGTTAAAAAGATCGTGCATGCTGTTGGAGACGATGGCCAATCTATAGAGATAGTGGTTGCGTCTAACAGTGCTTGTGTACGACAGGTCTTGGAGGTGAAGATCAAGAAGGTTTTCATAATGGTATACATCTTCTACAATTCCCTTTAATGACTTTTTTGTGCATGCTGAAAAGCAGACTATATAATAACTTTCCTCATCAACTTTGTTTGTTTGCATGTTGGTTTTGTATTCCATGAGTACTACATGTGTGTTTGTACCTCCAATTCCAAATGAATTACAGCAAGCCACCTTTTCTGACTGTTCCCACTTTAGGGTTGTTTGTGGAACTGAAAGGTGGAGATCTTTGAGGTTGATTTTTGGATTTATCACTTGGCAATGCAGAGAGGGGACTATTGTGCTGTGTTTCATCATAAGTAGTACTTTAATTACACCTATGACACCTGCAGCCGACTCTAAATGACCTATGTTTGTCTTAACGGAACCAATGTACCTAGTGTGAGGCACTGACGTCTCTTTAAAGAATGTGCCCAATGAATTCGCTTCCACAGGGTCCCCTGCCTCTGTGCCTGTACCTAAAATAAATATTAATAATAGATATTGAGTTTAACAAGAAATGAATTTAAGATCCATCTTATTTAAAAGACTCTCTCTGCATATATTTAATACTATAAACATCTATTGAAATTAACATGTGGAATTACTATGATAATCAACGATCGGTATGTCTTGTGCAATATATAACTAAAATTTAAAGGAAGAATAAAAATGGTTTATATATAATTTATATATTTTAAATATTATACTTAAAACATTTAACCATCCTCCAAGGAAGTCTTGCAAAATATACAAATTCTTTATTTTATTACAGTGAAATTAGTAGTTTCCATTTTATCATGGATCAGATATTTTTATTATAAGTGAGAGACAAGTGTATTAAATAACTCCTTTCATTACCATGGGTTTCTATGTATGTATGTATGTATAGATAGATAGATAGATAGATAGATAGATAGATAGATAGATAGATAGATAGATAGATAGATAGATAGATAAACACCGTCATTACCATGGGCTTCTATGTACTGAACCTTGCTTGGGTCCATTTCAAATTTGCTGTAGATTTGATGCAACAGAGCTTTTTGCTGCACAGCAGAAGGAGCTGTCATTGGCGTTACTGTGTGACCATCTTGATTTACACCTGTTACGATGGTAGCCCAAACTTTGTCTCCATCCCGTATGGCCTATAATAATAATAATAATAATAATAATAATAATAATAATAATAATAATAATAATAATAATAATAATAATAATAACTCCCTGGAAACCACAGACTCGCTCCACTACTCAAAGCAGCGCTCCTCGGAAGTGCCCACATCTACCGTAAAACCTTGGATCTCCCAGAACTTTGGTAAGATTCCGAGACCTTGGATCACAACCGACAGTCGAAACAGAAGTCGTAGAAAGAGGCTGAATAATAATAATAATAATAATAATAATAATAATAATAATAATAATAATAATAATAAAGATGATCCACTGATAGAATTAGTAAAAAGGAGTGGACTATTCCAACCACCAGAAACAGACAAAGAAACATGGAAGAAAACAACGAAGCAAGAACTAGCACATACCTGGAGACAGAAACCTCTACATGGCCAATATGTACGACAAGCAGACGAAATATCAACAAAGCAATCAACGTACAAATGGTTGAAAGAGGCAGGATTGAAAGCAGAAACAGAAGCACTCATAACAGCTGCACAAGATCAAGCACTCAACACCAAAGCGCACAAAACAAAAATCATGAAAATTTCAAATGATTCCAAATGTAAACTTTGCAAATCCATGGATGAGACAACAGAACACATACTATCTGGATGTCAGGTTCTGGCTGGAACAGAATACACCAAACGACACAATGAAGTGGCAAAACACATACATAGAAATCTGTGTGAGAACTATGGCATAAAAACCCCAGAAAGAACATGGATGCATCAACCAGAAGCAGTCATCGAAACAGAAGAAGTCAAAATACTGTGGGACTTCGAGATAAGAACAGACCGGGTGATTCCTGCAAGACGACCAGACATTGTAGTTCTCAATAAGACCAACAGAACAGTAACAATTATTGATGTCGCTGTTCCAAGTGATAGAAACATAAAAACAAAAGAAAGAGAAAAAATAGAAAAATACCAAGACCTCAGATTAGAAATCCAGAGACTGTGGAATGTAAAAGCAGAAGTGATACCAATAGTGATAGGAGCCTTGGGGAACATAACATCAGAATTGGAAGGCTACCTGAATAAACTCCCTGGAAACCACAGAATCGCTCCACTACTCAAAGCAGCGCTCCTCGGAAGTGCCCACATCCTCCGTAAAACTTTGGATCTCCCAGAATCTTGGTAAGATTCCGAGACCTAGGATCTCAGCCGACAGTCAAACAGAAGTCGTGGAAAGAGACTGGATAATAATATCGAGGTGTCTCGATAGTCCAGTGGTTAGAGGAGAAAAACATTACCCAGAACGTTGAGCAACCTGAACTGTGTCGACAAACATGAATGGGTGACAGCTTCAAATCCCATCTCTGAACTATCGCAGGAGGGAAAAGCGGCTCCCTCCAATCTATACGCTCACCCATCCCATTCATGATGGAGAAAACAAAATTTGATTCCATACCAGATCAGACTTCGCCCGGGTTAACAAGGTCTGCGCTAACGCAAGCAAAATCTCGGAGGAGATGGACCAGAGAGGAAAACATACAAAATGGTTTCTTACCTTCAAAGCCAACCAACAACAAGAGGATTTAGAAAAAAATGTATGAACTCTGGCTCAAACACCATCCAGATTATATAATCAGTGAACAGCGGCTCCAGGACCAGAAGAGAGCGATACTACAAAATAGGCTTCTTACAGTCATAGAAATACAAGAGATAGAACATAAACAAATGAATACCACAACCTCATACACTGAAATTGAAGACGATGAAAATTCCACAGCCTCACAACAGTCAATTCCAGTTGACAACCACGCTGGAGAAATTCCATGCGACTTCACTGAAGAACAACAATGCTTGTTTGAAGACATAAATTGTTTCATGGACAAAAATAAATCACATGTAGGCAGAACCCCAACAAGAAGGCTGCAAAACAATTAAGAATGCAAATGAAGTACTAAAACGTATCCCCACAAAAGATATCACAGAAACCAACAGTCTAATATACGCCACCGCAAAGGTAATTGAAAGATATATAAGGCTAGACACATTGCAAACACAGAAACCATCAGTACCACCATGGAAGAAGAGAATAGAAAAGAAAATAGAGTGTACTGGAAGAGAAATAAGCCAAATGACAGCAGCAGCACAAAATAAGGGAAAACTGAAGGCAAGAATTGGTCACCAAATACCACGTACAAATGTTTGAAAGAGGCAGGATTGAAAGCAGAAACGGAAACACTCATAACAGCTGCGCAAGATCAAGCACTCAACACCAGATCACACAAAACGAAAATCTTGAAAATCTCAAATGATTCCAAATGTAGACTCTGCAAATCCATGGATGAGACAACAGAGCACATACTATCTGGATGTCAGTTTCTGGCTGGAATAGAATACACCAAACGACACAACGAAGTGGCAAAACACATACATAGAAATCTGTGTGAGAACTATGGCATAAAAACCTCAGAAAGAGCATGGATGCACCAAACCAGAAGCAGTCACCGAAAAAGAAGAAGTCCAAATACTGTGGAACTTCGAGATAAGAACAAATCGGGTGATTCCTGCACAAAGACCAGGCATTTTAACATTTCAATAAATCCAACAATAACAATAATTGATGTCGTTGTTCCAAGTGATAGAAACATAAAAAGAAAAGAAAGAGAAAAAAATAAAAAAATACCAAGACCTCAGATTAGAAATTCAAACTGTGGAATGTAAGAGCAGAAGTGATACCTATCATGATAGGAGCCTTGGGGAACATAACATCTGAACTGGAAGGCTACCTGAATAAACTCCCTGGAAACCACAGACTCGCTCCACTACTCAAAGCAGCGCTCCTCGGAAGTGCCCACATCCTCCGTAAAACCTTGGATCTCCCAGAATCTTGGTAAGATTCCGAGACCTTGGATCACAACCGACAGTCAAACAGAAGTCGTGGAAAGAGGCTGAATAATAATAATATTTTATTAATGCATTATAGCATATCACATAGATGAGGACGTGATAGTGGTTTGCAACCCAAATATTCTTTGCAACAATTCCTTTTAAATTTGTAACTCTTTCCCCCTTATTTATTAGTTTGCGGGTAGTGTTTATGTTGATATTCATATTATTGTAGCTGCTTTTGTAAGTGTGACAGAGTAAATTTGCTTCTCCCTATTTTAAAATTAAGTTGTTATATAATTGTGTTACAACCTGCAAAAACCTGTCTAAAGTGAAAAAATTCAAATGTGGGTTTTTTCCTGAATTATTAAAATTCAGAATCTCATATTTATTTTTAAAGAAACCATTTAAATTTATGTCTGATAGTTTTTTCATTATACTTTTTTAAAAAGTAATCCCCGGTATATCAAGGGGGAGAAATCGTACAGGCAAAAATTATTATATTTACGTGCTTTTTAAATGAAAACTATAATTTTCTGTGGAAACCGACTGGTGCTTCTAACTTCAAAAATGTTTGAATTGCTTCCTCAAAGAATATAAAATAGGAAGAAAATTTTCATTTACCCTCAAATATAGTTAGACATGTGTTTCGCTCACTCTCACCCCAGAAGCCGCAATAGACCTTTCATCTTTACGATGTTCTCAGTCTTGATCTGCTTCTGGGGGATCCCCACAGCCTCGCGGTGCGTCAGAGGTGGAGGGCAGGAGGGCTGGCTGAAGGGGGTGAAACAGGTCGTACCAGTTTGGCGTACACTCTCAACCGCCCTCCGTCGGTGGGGGGTGGGCGAAATACATAGTTAATAAAATTTAGCGAAACCTTTCCCACTTGTAGGCTTATGACTATATATAACTTTACTATACCAATCTAATAAACATTATCTTACAAAAGGTATTTAAAAGATGTTTTAAACATATCTTTGTTTGTATTGCTGTATAAAGACACACAAGAAACGATATATTGTTTAGATAATGACAAGTACTAAGCTATTAAGTAGGCTTACACTTACAATTAAACTTAAGGCTGTGTTGAACGATGAATACCATTGTCAGCCTATTGCTAAACAGTTAAGCATTATTTAATATCTTTCATTTACCTTTGAAAAACAGATCTTGAGGTATAATAAATTTTATTAAAATTATGTAGGTTAACAGCATAAGAATAATTAAAATTGATCGGAAAACAGTTCCGGCTGAGCAGGCAATGTCAAGGGCGAGTCATGTGTTGACATGTGTAGTTCTACCCGATTTAACATAGAAAACTGCATAAATATGTTGCTTCATTGGTTGCTTGAATATTTTCGTCATGTACACTCCTATTACATCAGAAATGTCAATATTATTCTCTAAAACACTTCTGTTCAGCAGTCTAGCTAATGCATCAGACGACACATGAGTGATAGACGCCATCAATGGCTTACCTCCTGTTGGTTTCAACTCGACACCTAGCTTCTAAAACGAATTAATTTACATATAGCACACTTTTGCACAGTTATAACGATATTTTATAGACAGATTCTGAAATACCAATTAATAAATCACAATTGCACGCTAAAAAGTAAAGTTTAATTCCTAATCCTAAAATTATTTTTTAAAACACACCCGGCCAAATTCAGAATGAAGCAGGTGAAACACCATAACAATGAATTTTAGGTGATCTCGTGTCCGATTCTTGCTCAGCCACATGTCCTATGTATTATAAATAGAATACAGCTTTCTCACTCAAGGTCACACATATGTGCACCTCCGATCACTAAAAGTACCATGCAAACAGCACATGTGTTAATAGGGACGAAGTAGTCCGATTGTGGATCAAAGAGTTGACCACCACCACCACCACCCCCGTAGTCATTTTACGCTTTAAAAAGCTATAAGAGTTCAAAGATTAAAGAACTCGGGGATTATTGAAAAATAATGATTATTAAAGAGATTTTTAAAGTAATCCTAAAACATCTTTTTTAAATGTGCGACTCAAATGGCTGTAGTACAAAATTAATTGTAGTGACTTTGGCTGGGTTTTCGCAGGCTGTAACACATTATTTTGTCAATTGTCAGAGTAAACCGATTTTTGGCACTCCTTATGATAAATGCTCAAGGCAAAAATATTCGAGATCTGATTAAGTAATACAAACTAGTGAGTAGTTTTTTTTTTATTATCCAATGGTTATGATTTATGAGAACGAGAACAGCCAATGGGCTAAGATTAAAAAGTTTACTTGCTGCAGAAATTTCTCCTGTCTAATCACTTTGAATTTCAAGTTACAAGAAGAAAGTCTCGTTTTGAAAGGCAGCCATTTGCTCAATGGTGAGTTAAACTGATTGGTTGAGTGAGAATGGATTTATAAATATTCACGTAATTTTGCTATTGTTATGTTATACTTGTGTAGAGACGTATTTGATTTTTATCTGTACAAATTTTTGAACTAAGATTATCACATTTGGTGTGTTGACACTTGAAATTGTTTTGATATGCTGTATTTATTTTGCTGTATGCATGCATCGGGCTAATAAATACTGTTGCAATTGTAAGTTGTAAGTTGAGACTTGAATGTAAGATAGAATGGAGTTATATTGTTATAAAATGGAAACTTAGGTTTGCTTCTTAATTATATTTTGCAGTGAGCAAGTAGCTTTTCAAGTAGCCTGTTTTCATGTGCTCATTGAATCTACTGGTTCACTGATAATAAAAATGAATGCCCTGGAAGATGCAGGAAACATCTGTTGGAGTGTGCATAAGCATAAGGGAGAATGCTATACACTTTTGATGTATTGTGACAAAGTATGCTGAGTACATTGAGAAAATTCTAGTACAAAGAAGTTACCAGAATTAATGTAATCATGTTCTGCTTGAAGGAATTGACATGGTGAAGAGGGTGCTCAAATTGGTTTGAGAGGAAAATAGCCTGTCAGTGTTTTCCACATATGTGGTGAGAGATAGGTGTTGTTGCAGACATTGTGACATATTGACATTGTTGCAAAAGCAAGTGAAAGACTACTGAGGAAGCACTTAATTCAGGTTTTGTGGACAGATTATAATCACTGTCTCTAATAACTCCATTTCCATTCTCTGATAGAACTAACATGTGATTTGTAATGACTCTACTTTTGAATTGTATTTATGATAGACTGTGTAATTATAAAATTATCTCAACATATGTTCGTGGAAATATTGATGTCATCTATTTCATTGTATTTGTCATATGTATATTTGATTGTTCATTTATTGACCTTCTTATGCATATTGATAACTTATATTGGAGAAGAAAGTGGGTGGATGTGGGCATGCTAAATATAGATTAAAAACAGATTTGTCTTCTCCTTTAGTAAGAAGTTTTCCACATATAGAAAGATCATGTCACCATGAATATTTAAGAGAGAAATCATTTACAGCACCACTATATCTACCAAGTGAGAGAGATGAGTGGTGTCTGCTGGAGGATCATTAATAAAATAAAATTAAGATTTTCATCACTTGTAATTAGTTTTGGATAATAAATTAATTATAATAATATCCATTAACTAAGTGGTTTTACTGTCACACATACTACATGTACTACGAATTATCTAATATTAAAGTGAAACTTCTTTTTAAAAAATTGCATTATTTCATAAAGCAAATCATTAAGCATAAATGAAGGTTATACATAGTCATATGAATCATAATCTTTATTTAAAGAAATCGGCCTAGCCTATATATACATCTGATGTCAGAGAAAAATGATTAATATAAAGGTGAGTAAAATATTCTACAAAATACAAGGGCAAAAAGTGAAACTCAAGATGATCTTATCTAACAGATTAATGACAGAAAAAAATACACTCACGTCATTGAGCCGTTTAAGAATGACAATCCCACAGCCCTCCCCACGCGTGTAGCCATCTGCCTTTGCAGAAAAAGCGTGACACTGTCCAGTTGGTGAAATCATGCGTGCCTTGCTCAAATGTACAAACATGTCCGGTGAAGCCATGTAATTGACGCCCCCACATATGGCCATGTCAGTTTCTCCTTCAACAAATGGCGTTGGAAAGTTCATTTCTTCATTAAAATAATTATATATTTTATTAATTATTATACTATGTGAAATTAGTGCCCCCATTATGGCCATGTCAGTTTCTCCTTCAACAAATGGCGTTGAAAAGTTCATTTCTTCATTAAAATAATTATTTTATTTATGTTATTCAATTATGATATTTTACGAAATAAGCACTTACGCCATCCCTTAGTAACCACACCAGAAAAGATGGAAGAGCAGATTTGTTGTTGTTGATTTCACATAAGAACACAGACAAAAACACATATGAACAAATTAATATGTGGCACATGTTTATACATATGGATGATATCTGTTAATATATCTGAAAATACATTTATAAATACTTACAGATGTGTTCTCAGACATTACGGATAAAAAAGACTGAGAGGAAAACACTTGCAAAATATTATTTCATCATGAGTGGAAACTGTGTCATAGATTCACACTTATCCTTTTTAATTGATTTGAACTAAACAACAATGTCCTTTATATTTTCTTGCCATTATTTTATTTCCATTTCTAATCTAATCCTACTAAAATACAATGTTAAATTGTAATCCAATGAAATAACACATTCATTGATTTTAAAACAAATCTTGATTGGTCATCATCCGATATTAGGAGATAACAGAGAGCAAAGAACTGAAGTCACAATAACATTAATGTATAGAAGTGACAACATTACTTTGATTATAATGGTGGATACATCAGTTACCCTATATATTTTTTCCTTTGTTAATCTTTATTTAACTTCTCCCAGTACCAAGGAGACAAACAAAATATGTCAGAGGGCATTCCCATGACGATATCAGATCACAGTGCCTCCATATAAAATCTGTCAAATTATATAATTTCAATTTATTAGGATACTTATTTTCATAATTATTAAATGATGCTTAAATAAATTCTACAATTTGAGAAAAATAAAATGATATGTAATTTGTTGGATTATTTATTTTTTTTTTGAAGGGGGGGGGGAGATTAATTAGAAATAAATAACATTTTTAATTTAGCTAATGTTTTACTAAATAATGAATATTAACAAGGATATGCATTAACTTATTTTACTGTTTACTGAATACAGTAACTAACATCTATTTACCTATTATTATGAAATATTTTATGATGAAATTGTGCAGCACTTTATTCATTTTACTGATATTTATGCAGTGAAATTTTGAAAGTAGATATTGTAAACCGCATGTTAAGGAAAATACACAATGAAAATCATAGTAGTATTCTCCAAGCAGATAAATAGACAATGCCCTGAGGTAACATCATAATTAAATGGCCCTGATAGCATTCTTTCTGAGACTCAATAATCAAAGTTGCATTGAAATAGTGTGTTATATATAACTCTAGATAGTTTAGAAGGAATTTATGTTAGAACGAAAGTACGTTAGCACAGATGTACCCGTTTAGCATTAGTTTTAGTCTCAGTTCCAGAATTGTCTAGTGGCGTCCCCTTTGCCGCCCGGACCTTTTAGTTATATTGTGTGTGAGAGTGAGAGGGTCGTCTTTTGGGAGTCGTCTTGGAGGGGTGGTCTTGGAAGAGTGGTCAAGAGATGAAGAGAAAGGCTTATTTTGATGCAAACATGTAGCAAGAGAGATGAAGCGGTGTCTAGGAAAGGCGTGTTCTGATACCACTATGTATGTTGAGAGGGAGAGAGACAGTATTCCCATATATCTTCCTTGTATTGGACTTCTTGATCTTTGGTTCCCTTGGCCCCTCCTGAAATTCCTCTGTGGGTTTTTGTCTGTGGCTAAACAAGTACCCTTGTGGTTGAAGTGTTAGACCCTACTTGCCAAGTGTATAAGACAATTCACTTCATGCTTCGCCTCTGACGTTTAGCACAGCCAGCGGAGAGCCTTGATTTGAAGGTAATGTGATTAATTTGTTTGTATCCAAACCACTTGAACTTTCTTTAACTCTCATGATGATAGTTATTTGTGTTGTTTATATGTCATTTGATCGATGTATGTCAAATGATAGGATATCCGAAGAGCGCTCTATGGGAGGACTGGAGATAATTTAGGTGAGCTATTGTAGACAGTTATCTAGAAAAATTGGACTTGAACCATATTGATTTGAAAACATATGCATATATGTTCCTGTGTATATGTCATGTACATTCTAATTTGTGTTTGGATGAATGTTGAATGTATTATTTAATGTATAGGTAATTTATATTGTTTATAATTATACTATTTCTTTGTTAAACATCCATGCTCTCTGAGTCACATACTTTCCAGAGGGAGAGAGAGAGAAAGATTTGCAGAAGTGGGTGGAGGTCATCATATAATAATTATTAAGTCGAATATCAAATCTCAAACAAGTGCATCCCATTGCTGGTTATTGGAATATGCCAGGTCAGTGCTGATCTATTGTGTCTACCTGTAACATGAAGGTTAATGCTGGTAGTGGTACAGAAGTTGCTCCTTCAACCAAGTCTGCAAATTGATAGGTGTATTTATCATAATATGAAGAGATGACAATAATATTATCATAATGCAAGAGATCATCTTGTTATTGTTTAAAATATCCTATCACAGATTAGTACAATGAGTTAATAGTTTGTGTTAAATTTGCATTTCACCATACCACTCAGTAGAGACTGACAGCCAAGATGCATCCCAATCAGCGATGAAGAGCATGCAGTGTCAACAACCATGGAAGGCCCTAACAAGTTGTACAAGAATGAGACACGTGCTGCCAGAACACAGTTAGTTATTCCAGTTGCACAGTAGGTATCCAGGTGACTGGTGAATGCTGTGAACAGTGATCGGTAATCACTGGTCATTGAACCTGCCCAAAGAAAGGATTTAAAATAATTAAAAGATTAGAAATTAAATAAACAATGATTAATATTGATTTCCATATATAATGATATATTTATATAGTTACAAATAATTTAGTTCTTCAATTGCTTAAACAAATTAATCAATATGCATATAATAAAATATATCATGATCCGAAAATAAGAAATTATCACAGTATTTACAAATATATATATATTTTGACAATGCAGCAACACATCTGAAAAGTATGAGCACTGTTTGGCAAAAGTGAATAAATATATGTGGATAAATATCCTTTAGGATTAATTTATTTTAAACATTGAAAAAAGGTGGGTGACTCTTCTTCTCTGATAATAAACTTTAAAAAATAAAGAAATGATTGTTTATAGGTTTTGAAGACATTACAAGGTAATTACTCACTGGAAAGTTACTAATGTACTCTTTGGTAGTTATACTATTGTCTTAGTAGTGGATTTGTAAATTCATACAGTATATTTTTGTTCTGACACTCTGCTTACATACACTACGAGGTATTTCATTCATTGTGGAATGAGAATGTCCTTCTGGCTCCACAACATAATGCCTGGTCACAAATATGGCAGAATTCAAGCTACCATTATTATGTAGAATAATATTTCATGCTCACATGAATAGTCATACGTTAAAGTACTGATGACAATAAAACCTTGCTAATGATGATGATAATAGCTGATTTTATTTAAACGTGGTCAACAAAAACTTGCTTGCAAAAGAATTGCATTTACTCCTCAACTATCTTGACTTCCCATTACACATTCATATAGACTAATCACTTTCTGACACTTAGCTATTCCATCTTATGTGAGCATTTGTTATGCTCGCTTTCTCACTTATATTCACACTCATGTTTGAGCAGGATATAATAAAAATATATCAAAAGTGTATACATCAATAGATAGAAAGAGTCATAAGATATTGGGGGCTCAACAAAGAGAAATAACAGAATATATACGTGTTAGAATCTACAACATCTAACGTGGAAATTCGTTCAGAGGAGCATCACAAATTCTTCTCATGTTTACCTAACCAGCAGAAGAACAGTCATAAATTTACACACAACTTTGATCATTAAAAGGCTTCTGTAGCTTATGTATCATTTCAATGACTACACTTGGTGAACTTTGAAATCTGAGAGACACGCAGTCTTCAATTTTTATGCTGATCTGGCGTTATGAAAGGAAGTTTCTATCATAATACTTGGCTAGCTGGTTATCACAGCTCGTTTGAGACTGACATAAACTAAGGGACACATGCCTTCTAGAAGGTGTTATGGTTAATAACATTGTCAGGGATATTGGGAAGTATTATTTAAATTTGTTTCTCTCTGTGTCAGCATACTCTAAATGATTAATGAATCAGCCATCCCATTTTAAACAAAGCAAGGGCTAAAATAGCTATTTTATCAAAATGTAAAATCTAGATGTAATTTATCTGAGAAAGAGATAAATTTTGACAGTAAATGTGCTATTTAATGTGGGAAGTATGATTAATTTTTCAAGGGCATAGGCATTTACCTCTCCATGTGAGAAAACATGGATTTGAGTTTTTGAGAGTGCAATTTGTTTTAAAAGTCACCACTGTAAAATTTTGAAAGTAGTATTTTTTAAGATTAGATTGATATTGTTATTGGAAAATTGTTTGTTGAAACAGAATTTGAGTTATTTGAAGTTGAGATATATATTGTTATAGTTATATGTATTGCCTGTGTGTACAACTCTTTCTTTCTATGATGAGTGTACTCTTGCCAGGTGGCAATGAGTCACTGTGGTAATGTAGTTTTAAAAATAAAATAAAAATAAGGGGTGCCCTGAGGTCATTCATGTGCTCTGAGCTAAGTAGATAAGCAAACAGAAAATAAACTTGAAATTGATAACGCGCACTAATGGGAAAGTGTAAGCAGTCAGCAAAATTCCTCAGCAAAATTTGAGTCTATGTGCGTGCTGGATGGGGGTGTTGTGTGCTGAGAGGGGGGCTGATTTCCAGCCAGCTCAGCGAAAATGTTGTACAGTGGTACCTTGCATAACGAACAAAATTCGTTCCAGCAGTACATTCGTTATGCGAGGTGTTCGTTATGTGAAACACGATATCCCATAGACTTCTACAGGAAGTCGTGCAATCCGTTCCACATTGCCGGGAAAAATCAAAGAAATTAGAGGAAAATGAAGACAGGGCAGTGTTCATGGGGGAAAACGCTAGTAAAGACACTCACCAAAGCAGGGTATGATGTTAGGTGTTAGGAATTCATCAAAGCAAGGAAAAAAGGACAATCAACTGGGGAGAAGCATGCCCTGCCTTCATCTGAGCCACGCAAGACATGATTGGCCAGATTCGGCCATTTTTTAATGGAAATGCAATGTTTTTGCGGCGTACGTATGGTTTGTTATGTGAAACAAGTTTGTTCTGCGAGTCACGCAGCGGCGTTCGTTATGCGGATCATTTGTTCTGCGAAGCATTCATTATGCAAGGTACACTGTACAAGGACTTTGTGCATAAAAGAGGATGACAAAGACAGAAACAGTGAGAAACACCAAGGAAGGTAGTGTTTGGCAGAGGGGTTGGAAGTCTATTGCGTTTCTCTCTGCCTTGTACCAGAAACTCTTCTAAAATAGCCAACAGAGAATTTAGGACACTGCGATAGAATTGCCAGATGTCTACCTGGCTGCTTTTTATGGCTCGCTGTCAGAGCCATCTACACTCTACAGTGTCAAGATGGACCAGTCAAATGGACAGTCATCTCGGGTTTTCAAAAGACTCTGTGTGACCGCAGGTGATTAGTCACTTTCCAGGCAGACGAAGACTGGTGGAAGTGTGGCGTCATGGTGCATGGGATATATTGCAGCAGGCAACCATGGAGGCGTGTCTCAGGATAACGGCAAGGATGACCGTTCTTTGGGACCGAGTCAAAGACTGGTCAACATAATTAGAGATGAGACATAATGAGAAACATAACGAGAGAATGACGAGGTAGCAATGGGTTGCTCTACTTTTGGGTTCCAGGAAGCGAACCACGTATCGAGATGTCGACAATGTTTTGTAGATATGCAGCTCAAATGCAAATTGCACATAACATTATTGTATTCATGAACTAGTGTAAATAACTGCCAGCCGATTTCTTCTGTTTAAATTGAGTACTTGAAATCGGCCATAATTTGGCTTTGGGTGTTAAGTTGTCTGCTACAAAAAATGGATGTGTTCTAATACACTTGTGTCTGTGAGAGAGCAAGACATCATACGCTTGAGTATGTGCTAGGGAATGATTTGAAAGCAACTAGGAACTAATGTTAAAGCAGTTCATCTTAAAACCATGAAGCAAACAAGCTTTATTAAACTTTTAATGGTCTCTCTTCAGCAGACCATGTATAATTTACAATTCTAGATGGAAGATGATTTCATTTCAAGAAAATGACACTATCAAGACAATCATCTTAATATCTCAAATTGTTACTTAATAAATTATTCAATATCATTATGTGAACATTAATATTCCATGAATAATTCAATATTATTTGCATTATATTCATTCCAGTTTTATGGAATTGTGTTACGTTTCAACAGTGTAATCAAAAATATCACAGATGTTGTGCGGAAGGGATTCTATTATGTTTTTGAATTCTTAAACTGTAAACGTTTGCCATGCACAATGTCTCTTGCGGTATTTTTTAAAAACTTGATAAGGAAGTGCTCTTGTCAGATATCATCAGTCAGAATACCAGATAAATAGTAGTATGAAAACTAATTCACGTGATAATTAATAATTTTACACCAAATTTCATTCAATCCGAAATGACAAAGAATATTTCAAGCTGTTTGCACTTTAATGTCTTGTTATATTCCAGTTGTACGCAACACCTAACTACATTTAATCATTTTATCCTTTGTTCTTTTGATTTTTTGCCCTGTTAGCTGGAAATTTCAGTTGTGTTTGCAATTCTTAACTTCCTTACAGGAATATTATTTTTAAAATATAGACATAGGTCATGTTTTCTCTACAAATGTCCAATTTAAATATCATGTGAAGTTACAAAGCGACCTTTTGTTGTTTTTTTAATTAAGACTTTACGACGAATGGTGGATGATTTAAACTTTACCCACACCCCCAAACCCCCTTCCAAAGGAACGTTGTCTTGTTCACGCACACTCAGATTTAAGACAGATGAGTGCAATAAAATATTTGGGTGCTGAAAACAAAAGTACATGTGCATTAAATAATGTGGGTACTAATTATGAGAAGAAAATGCAACATATTTAATCCATTCTACTATCGAGGATGATAAAGCTTTTCATGACATCATTTCCTTGTTAGACTGGACATGGCTTTGTAATGTGACAATGTTGTATGTCAACGAAACTGTGTCGAGGACTTACCGATGTACACTCCTGTTTTAGACCCTGAAATCTGCGAGCTTGTGATGCCGGCATCTTCTAATGCCATGTGAGTGCATTCCAGGATGAATCTTTGTTGAGGATCCATAGAGCTATATTCAAAGTCATTAATTCCAAACAGCGTGTTGTCGAACTCCTCAGGACTGTTTGAGAAAACTGATTAATTAATTTATTAATTTTTGTTGGGTTATAATTCATATTGTACATCATTTATTGACAGACCTTTCTCAATTGCAACTATATATGTTTTACTCCAATCCGGTTCATTGTGGGTATCTTCCTGCTTAGGCAAATGTATTTTATAGAACTGTATATCCGTCTGTCTATAAGGTGCTATGTCCACGTATTTAATCTTATCTCACATTATATAATTCTATAATATGTTTTGTTTCACCTCATTTAACCTCTTTTTCATACCTGGATATTATTCCATCTATCCATCGTTTGTTTCAGAAAAAAACTAATATGTTTGTTTCTAAAATGAACAATAGTCAGATAGAAGAACCGTTTTGACTTAAATTAAAAATAATATTTAATTAGAATAGTTCGGGTGTTCAAAAGGAAGATACATTTTCCTATTTGACATATACTGATACTCATTAGATTGGTATTGTATTATGAGTTCAGTATCTTCATTCATACACTGCACATGTTGCAAGATAGATTTTCTCTATTTTGTTTTGTTTACTACGAATGCGTCAGAAGCAACAATAAACTATGCAAATTGTTGACGAGTATTGGCATTCCGTTGTATACCACGTGAAAGATAACGTTTCAAAAGAATAGTTAACATTGACGTATGTTTTGGTTAACATTGAAAAACGTTTATTTAATTTAACAATGTTACACTCTAGGATGTCAATGACAGCAATGCAATGATACAGGTAAATGTAAGAAAAAAACTAATTCTTACTTCTTTTCAATCTAGCCAATTTGCTGTAGGCCTAGAATGTCAATGACAGAAGTGCAATGATACAGGTAAATGTAAGAAAAAAATAATTCTTACTTCTGAACAAATCCTGCCCTTTTGACGTAGGCCTTTCCAGGAACCATGGGATCGGGATCATAAAAGGCGTCGGCATTCCATCTTGTTGGCGGAATGTCTCCAATATGATTTTCTCCATTGACAAGCAGACGCCAAAAGTCGCGAATGTTTTCCGCTCCGGGAGTTTTGCAGCCGATGCCAACAATGGCAATAGGATTTGAATTAACTGTGGTGTTTTGGATGTCTTTTACGTAGACTTTAGCAGGTTCCTATTATGATTTAATGAATTCTTCCAGTAATAACTGCTATTATAAACACTTTTTATAGTGATATAGTTAGTGATGTGTCCGTACTTATTATTCTCAATGAACCGTTTTTATCATAGGTCTTAATCAAATAAGGTTATTTAGAATATCACACATTCATTTAATAATTCATTAATTATTTCCTACTTTCATCACTATTACGTGAAAACAGTTCAAATGCAGCTAAGTGCATTACTATAGAGCACATATATTCCCTTGCAGTATAAAAAAGTTCAAAAACGTTTTATATGTATATAAAACAAAAATAATTAAGTCATATTTTCGCAAAAATAGCCAGTCTAAAATATCATGCATGATGAAAGCTGTGATTGGTGTGGAGTAACTGAAACATGAACTCTTTGAAAAGAACCAAACAGGACCATTTTAAACAGAAAAGTAAATGTTTAATTATATTATATAGGAGATCAACATCCAAAGATTCTACAATAAAACTGCGAGTCAGGTTTTAGAAAGTATAAAATATTGACGTAAATTAACTTAGTATTTCAAGAATAAAATATGCATTTATAATGGGAGCTAACTCTTTATTAATAATGAATTACTTGAGGAAATATTTCCCCTTAGTGTTTTTTATCACCATAACACACGCTCATCCAACTAGCGATCCGTGACGCCAGGTTTTGCGGACAGTGGAGACAAAATAATAAAGAATAAAAACATATGTAATTGAACCTTGAAATAAGCGATTGCAGAAACGGCATCGCTCGAATGATACTTCATTACTAAAGGGATGTCAAACAAGTAAAGGAGCTGGCTATGTGATGATTCTCTGTTGCATTTATTGAGACTTTCTACAACGAATACACAGATTGACATCTGTTACATTTCCAGTATTTGTGTATAGACCCTGCTTCAGCATGAGGATTCAGATTCATTAATTTCCATGCTCACTTGCGTTGACAACAGACTGGTTGCCTAGATTTATCATTCAGTCTGACCAAATTTACTCTTGTAGTTAAAGACTCAAAGTTTAGAGACAAGATAAACCTAAGTAATGAGGCACGAACTGGGACACGTTATTCAATTACAACTAATTATGCATGCATACATCTCATTCTTGACTCTATCCCCCACCCAGTCCTAATTGGTCTTTCTCGCAATAATTAGTCAACTACTGTAACTGAATTAAAAAATAAAAAGATTTAATAAAATTTTAACAAATAACAAGTAATCAAAAATCAGATACACGGACACGTAAGACTTCCTATATCTAGCTCTGCGAATCGCTTAAAATGTCAATTACTGATTCCAGTTCGTATTATCAGCACTTAGCTGGTTTCTTCATCCATACAGTACGGCAGTGCTCGCATCCCCAACAGTATGTAGTTGGATAAACGGATTTCAGCGGCAGTCCCTAGCAGCAATTGCTGATCCTCAACCTGCGGTCGTGAGATCCGTGTCCAGTAATTCGGTATATAGACACCATCAAAGTTCAAACATAACTTAAGTCAAAACAGTCTCAAAACTCCTCAAGAAGTCTCAGTACTCAGAGATTCAGAAATCTCAAGAACCAGAAATAAGAACCCGCTCGGAAAATATAATGATTTCTTATGAGCAATAGTTCCTATGGATTTGCAATCTGCACATGTGGCATAGATAATAGCGTAGCTTATTTACAAATGACTTTCCTGTTTCTTTACATTTAGTAATTAAATACAGTAGTAAAAATACAATCCAAATCACGCTCATGCATGTTACAATTAAACACAATGTGATACACGCAAGTTTAGTTAATTCAAAGTAGACAATTATATTTTACAATGAAAAATATGCAAAGGAAAATACAATTCAAAATAATGCACATGCATGCTACAATTACGACAAATATTATGCACGCAAGTGAATTAAATGATTACGCAAAATTTACAAGAACATGCACAAGCGTTCTGCAATTACAATTAGTTATTTCAGCTTTACAAAGAATTCAGCGTTCCTCACCCTTTACAACATATTGTTTCACAATTCAACAAACAAAATAAAGTGTGAATATTTCTAGTTAACCACTCTATCGTCAAGCCACATGTCTGGAGAAAATAGCAAATAGAATACATTTTCAACAGCGATAGAATGTATAAATTCTCACAATGATATCTTAATAAAATACAAGCAATACTTTAAGAAATCGATGTGTTTTACCTTGCTTAACATGTCTTTTAGCAGAGCGGGTCTCTGGTTATTCACGGAACAAATGCAAAGCCTTGATGAACTGCATCAAGCTCTTTCCTCGCGAATGGCACACTCGTTTTTTTTTTTTTTCGCTGACTTTTCTCCAGAGGATGCAGTAAGCCTTTTATCAGAGATATTCTCAGCTTTGGGGGGCCTCTGGAGAAAACTTCCTCTCCTCACTTGTTTCTGGAGAGGGCGGGTGGTGGTGGTTACAGAGCCCAGGCTAGAAACGCACCAAGTCTGTACTCAGCATATTCACCCTCCCCCCTTTTCTGCTTAGCGGTTTGGGTGCTGTTGTTGTTGCTGTTGTTGTTGTCGGCTCTGATGTTGTTGTCCCCGGCGTCCGTAGGGTTGTGTATAGATGTGTGTTGGTGGCCAGTATAGATGGTCTAGTATGAGTTGGATCATATCTGCAATGGGGTGGCTGTAAAATCCCCAATGCATGTACTGATGCTCACTGCGCCTTTGCCATTGTTGTCGATGTTGTCGGCGGTGGCTGTTGTGGTGGCGTTGTTGTTGTTGCTGTTCCTGTTGGTGGTGTGTTTGTTGTCGTCTGATGCCTGGTGGTGGGCGCCGTCGTTTTGGTTTGCGGCTTTGTTCTGTTGGTTGCTTTTGGTCTGTTGTCATCGTGGTCGGTGAGGTTATCGTAGCGGTCCTTGGTGGTGTCTCTAGTAGTGGTGAGAGTGCAGGAGCCACTCGTGTGTTAGTTAGTTCGGCGATGGCCACTGCGAGTTCCGTTTGTCTGTCTTCTTTAGGAGGATCAGCTGATTTAGTGCTCCATTCCTTTGTCTGTCTTCATTTTTTGCTTGTCTGTTTCCTGGTGTTTTTTTGGTTTGTTGTCGTCGACGTCGTTCGTAGTTTGTGTTTCCCTGCTTCCTGAAGTGGTGGTGGAAGTTTAGGTCTTCTTGTTTTCCAAGGTGGTGGTCAGGGTTTGGGTAAAACCCCATCTTGTTTCTTCTGTGTAGAGCGTTTTTTTTTGTTGTCGGCGGCAGTTTCCAGATGATTTCTGTCTGTGTTTCACAGTCTGTTGTTGTAGTTTTATCCGGTTGTCTTGTCAGGTGCTTGTTTAAAAACTTGTGGAGACCAATTGCGGTTAAGATGGCTTGTTGTCTAGTAGTAAGTTCATCTTCCGGTTTTGTGTCGAAGAGGGTCAACAGCAAATTAGTAAACACATTTTTTAGTTCAACGTTTTCAGTTTCTAGTGTGAAGGTGAAGGGGGTAACTTTTCGTATGCCCCTATTTTCGTTTGGTGTGCTGATTTCACAGCAATATTTTGTCCAGTCTTCTCCTTGTGTACATCTTAATGTTTGCACCTCTTCAAGCCTCTTTTGCCGTATCTGTCTCAGCTGGGCTATACGCTCGTTTGTGAAACAGAAAGGCCGTCCGCATCTTCTGTGACTGGCTCAGAATAGCGTAAAATGTCACTTGGTGGAGTGGGCAGTAGTGGCGTTTTTGCCAGCCCTGAAAAGGACTGAGGCTTGGTGCTGGCTTGTCTGTTGTGGCGCTTTGACATGACTCTCCTCCCGGCGGTCCGATGGATGGAGTGCGTTCGTCGGTGGTCCGAAGCGAAAAATGTGTGTCTTGATGTCTTGTGATGCGAATGTGAGCTTGAGAATGGAGTGAGAGTGGCACAATCGTGCTGGTGCACGGCATATAAAGATGCACACGAATTTATGGCGAAAAATCTATCCGTCAGAATCAGGCTTGGCCTACAATCGGTTATTGTTCGAAATATTGCATAAGAGGAGTGAGCTCTCCTCTGACTTGAATGCAGTGTACGCACTGGTGCGTGGTGATTATATCACTTCCTCGAAACAAGCATCCAAAATATCGGTTATGAATAAAGGTGCTGGCTATAAAAAGTTAAACATAACAATACGGACTGATTGCGGGATAGGAGGTCAAGTATAATTTGTCCTTGACTCCATTACAACATCCCTGCTTTGGTGAAGGAGTCAGAAAGTCCTCAAAGCTCTCCCTGATTCTAATTGTAGTTTCTGAATGAGCATATTTTTCTTTTATTCCTATGTAGCGTTAGTATTTGTAACAATGTTGTTATTTTAAAAAAGCACAAGTCTTAAAAGCATTAAGTATTTTTTATTGCATTTACAACCTGTTATTGTTGTCACCATCATCTTATTTGTATTGAAAATGACAATAATCTTGGCATATTTGTGGTTTCTAATTAATGCGCCTTCTTGGGTAAGTTGATTATTTGTATTGAAAATGACAATAATCTTGGCATATTTGTGGATTTAATTAATGCGCCTTCTAGGGTAAGTTGATTATTTTAAGAAATAAGTGTGCAGTCCTGGACTAGACTTGTCTAGGAAAATCTGGCCCCCAGTGATTCTGAAGATGGACCAGCCTGCCCTAACATTTCTCAACATTTTAATAGATTTTTCTTGGCTTTAAAAATCCAAAATGGCTTTCTTAACTAACAGCTTAAAAATACAGATTGGTTTAAAGTATCTCGGTTACTTGCTATGCACTGGACAGATACCACCAGATGAGGAGACAATCACAACATTTTGTAATGCACCACCTCCCCAAACACAAATGCCTAGTTCTTTTATTGGCCTAGCTAGCCTCATATCAGTGGTCTGTCCCCCAACATTTAACATCTTACTTGCTCCCTTGTCTGATTGAAATCATGAAAATGCCAGAAAAGGATACTTGAACTCTGCGTGTAGAAGATGTTTCAGTCCCTGAAGGACCATCTGATGTCATATGTCCTGTACTGTTTTGTTTTGATTTAACTGAATCTTCACACCTCGAAGTGTGGTTCATCCTTCACCAGTCTAAATATGATTTTTCACACAGGAGAGTTCTAATCGTCAGAACTAGTTAAAACTTATTGGTTGTGCAAACATAACTTACTACTGCAGAGTTCATAGAAATCATTTCTGAGCTAGGGTGTTTAGCTATAGTTTGAGCAGTTGAACAGTTTCAGACTTATACTAGAAACAAAACCAGAAACCACTTTGTTTATTTCATTCATGCAAAGATGACTAATCATTGCTTAATGCAATGTGTCATTAATCCTGCCAGCCTGCTCATTACATACCTGGTTTTAGAAACATGGGTGCTGATTTTCTGATCCCTTGTGCCAGATAGTTTCTGATCTTGACATAGACACAACAACCTCGAGTGTTAATCACTTATTTCTATGACCACATGTTCTAACCTTTGTCCAACAATGCGTTTTGAATTTCTCCCGTTATCTCAGTTAAATATTGACACATTTTCAACTAACTTTTTGGGTGGCATTCACACTCCTCTAGCATGCCGTATTCTTCTGCCAGTAATGATGACTGCAGTTATAGTATCAGATTTATGGGATAAATCATCTTAGTATGGGCAAAAATGACAACCAGAAGGCAGCCTCCAACCTACCCTTCAACAACTAATCAGCGAGAAAATTGTTTTCTAGGATAGAGGATTAGTTATGTCATGCAGTCTCAAGAAACTTTGTACCGAGGTACTGGATTTGAATTGTGGTAACTTTCAGTCTTCAAAACCGACGTCACATACATCTTCTAAAATCTTTACATTAAAGTACTTAATCAAAGAAACGAAAATACTATGCTAAAATTTAACTAACTCACATATGTGGATGGCCTAATCTGTATGAGAGTATGTATAATGCGCGCGTGCGTACATGTGTTTGTGTGTGCATACAAATATAAGGTTATGCACCAAATGAGTTTCACGATTCAGTCAGTGTCTATTATAATAATTATTTTACACATGTGAATGAACTTATTTCATTATTATCACCATTTTCCACAATTATTTATTTTATTTTAATTTTTAAAAGGACGACAATGACCACGAAGGTAGTTTCGTTCATTTGTTATTTAATCACTGTTTAACAGGACGGGAACACGAAATGCATTATTTAATCACTGTTTAACAGGACGGGAACACGAAATGCGTTATTTAATCACTGTTTAACAGGACGGGAACACGAAATGCGTTATTTAATCACTGTTTAACAGGACGGGAACACGAAATGCGTTATTTAATCACTGTTTAACAGGACGGGAACACGAAATGCGTTATTTAATCACTGTTTAACAGGACGGGAACACGAAATGCGTTATTTAATCACTGTTTAACAGGACGGGAACACGAAATGCGTTATTTAATCACTGTTTAACTGGACGGGAACACGAAATGCGTTATTTAATCACTGTTTAACAGGACGGGAACACGAAATGCATTATTTAATCACTGTTTAACGGGACGGGAACACGAATTACATTATTTAATTACCGTGTAACAGGAGGGTGACTCGAATTACATTATTTCAAAATGCTTCATATTTACGACTCTAACTGTTATAACTTTAATTTGTTCGCAAGATTCATTTTAGGGCGGTATAAGTAGTCGCAAAAATACGACTCTACTGGGGTAGGGGTGTGGTGTGGACAATGGCTTCGCATTGAAAAATTCGCTTTGCAGTCAAATATAAAACACACTTTTCTGAATCATATTTGTGCATTGCTGCTATTACTCATGGACTGATAAGAATGCATTTTAATGTACAAATCTTATAATAGCAAATCAACTCGGTACAAATAGTCTTAACGATAAAAGTAAATCGAACTAAACAGACATTCATAAAGGTAAAACTTAAATACAGTTTAAATGAAAAGAATAAGTATAATAGAGACAGAGAAGCCAACAGAAAGGATGAAATGAAAGGAATCACAAGTAAGAGGGAGAGAAGTTAACGAAAAGGAAGAAAGAAATAAAAACGGAGATGTATATTTAATGATTAAAATAAAGCCTTTTTCCTAGGAAATTTGTTTCACTAGGAACTTTAACGAAATCAGAAAATAACCTTCCACGCCACTAAAAATGTTTTGTGTGCTTACCTTAGGTGGCAAACTCTCATCGTCTGTATAGGCAAAGTTCCTGACCGCAATACTACGGTCAGAAATATCAACAATACTCGCTGCACAGCCCATGATTGTACTGTGTTAGTAGCGTTGGCATCTAAATCCAAACTTTTAGACTGGCTTTAAATAAGCCACCCCAGTGGAACTTGACATCCGGGTAGCGGTAGTTTTCGATTTCATATAGTCTCCGCCTTCGTGATCGCTGCTTCAACTTTATTCGAGACGTAAGCAATCCTTTAAAAAGATATAACACAACAACGCGCAAAAAGTAGAACAAGGACAATACTTTTATTTCCATGACAGTCCCTTCACACCTCGTAATAGTTCCTCAGTTTAAGACATTGTGCTTTCTGTCTTTGGAAGGCCTCTTGTCTTCAATTATTTTAATTCCCTCATTAATGAAACAAAACGTTAGAAGTTCAGAATATAGTGGTGGTGGTGGTGGTGGTGGTGGGTGAGATACTGCTGTCAAAGGGTTATAAACATTTCCATGTTTTATTCATTGATAAGGCAGTGGTGTCCAAGATAAACACACCAGTCCGACATTCAAATGGTGTAATAATATGTATCAACCGGAAGAACCGATATACTATCACATTCGTATATTTTAATTTTAATTTGTATCTATTTATTTATTTTAATTTTGCGAGACTGATGGTCTAATATGTACAGTTAACAATAATACACCCACCGACAATGGAAATACAACTAATTTTCAACAGAAGTATTATCTCAATTACGTACTGGTTATAGAAAGAGAATGGCCTGAGAGCAAAATAAAAAGTGCTTACAGAAGTAAATAAGTAGTAATTCACTTAGGAGATCTGAGATTTCAGTTCGGGTGTAGGGTGAAAATGTGAAAATTGGGGTGGCTAGTTTTTAAGGTGAACAGCTCAGCATCTTATGTGTAAAATAGGACCGTCAGCCATGTGATGTGTTGCTTTGTGAATCACATTTCTTCAAAATAAATTTTATAATACAGGTGATACAATCATTTTGATGGAGTTGGGTTGAAGGGAACAGATATAAGTTTTGAGAAAATTAATATAGAATTAAAACTTCAAACTTTAGTATTCAACTAAATATTACATAAACTTACTAACTCTTGAAGAGCATAGACTCTAAGACTATATATGAAACTCGATATTTACATTAACAATCTAAGACCTCATGAACATTTTAGTATTCGTTATGAGAGTTATGATAACAGATATTTTAGGAATCTAATTTAGATTGAAAACGATTTCTTTTCTTTTATTGCTGCTATGTGATTACTATATATTTATTGTTTGCACTTATTATCTTTCTTATTCATTGCATTGAATAAATATGTTATTACTGTTTAACTTCTACTTTCGTGTTTAATTTAGGAAGGAGATATATATGCTTAAAGGGCTATATTTTATTTTGTAACTAAGTCAGTCGATATCTTGGGAAGTGTCCCCTTAAGTGGACAGGAACGTGTGAGGACTAGACTACCATTCGATATCTAGAAGTGTTCGAACTTGCAAGAAGCGTTTGGAATTCTAAACTGGTAAAACTCGGGGACTGATAGAGGAAAATACTTGTCGAGTGTTGTCTCTGAGGTTTGACCAAGATTTCCCCGACTGCAAATTGACAAAGACCCGTCTTTGTGGAGATGGATAGATTAGGGATTAAGGAACTAATCGGTTAAACCCAGCTATCTATCTATCTATCTATCTATCTGTGATGGGGTGTGGTGTGGTGTTGTTATGGGTCACCCCAGGGTGTGAGATGAAACGATGATGATGATGTTGACAATAAGACAGCCACAGCAAAAGATGACAAAACACGCAACACCGTGTTTTAATTTACATACGGTCTTTATTCAGGCGACACACCACCAAATGCTCTGTCTTTCTCTCTGTCCACCCCACTCTCCCCGCATCCCTCCATCCAAGCTTCTCTCTCTGTTCGGCTACATGATTGCATACAACCAAGCCTTCCCAAGACGACTACTTTCTCACATCATCATCATCATTCGTGAACTTCATTACCCCACAGGAATTGCATTAAAACTTTTCATCTTTTTCATGTTTTCGGCTTTTGGGGGATTCCTGTGGGGCCTTCCTCCTTTCACTAGTATTTAGGGAGGGTGGGGTGTTCTTGTGATGTTGAGTTTGTGTGTTGTTTTTTTCTGTCTGCGCGTTGTCGCGACTTTTGTGGATTATTTTAAATTATATAATTAAAATATATTTTCCCTTTGCCTTTTTAGTGGGTTTGGTTAGAGGTGGGCTGGTTCGTGTTTTTTGTTTTTGTTTTAAAAGTAGGTGAAGTGTGTTTGTCTCTATTAGATATGTAATAAGGGCTAGGTGTACGTGGCTTTGATTGTGTTCTTTGGGGTATAAGAGTGTTTGAATGGAGAATGGTAGATTTAGAAGGTCTGTTGTTTCACTGATGATTTTTCTTTCCTTTGTGTATTTGTTGCATTGTAGTTGAACATGTTCTATTGTGTTGTCTGTTCTGCAGAAAGTACATGCTTTTGTTTCGTTGTTTGGTTTGCGTGTGGATCGTGTATTGTTGTATCTTAGTCTGTATATTGCTCTGTTGTGTGTTATTTTTGAGAGTTGGGGGTGGATGGGGTGGGGGTCTTTCTCTTATTCTTTTGATTTGTGCATGTATATTTTTATGTTTGTAATGGTGTGTTTAGTGGTTTTCCTAGTGTGCTTCCGTATTTAGCTCCCCTGTCTGCTGTTTCATTTCCAATAATTTAGGTGTGGCTGGATATCCAAAGTAGTGTTGTTTATTTTCCTTTTCTCTCCAGCGTATTTATTAGTAATGTTATTTGGTTTCTGATTTGTATTCTTGTTGATTGGAAGAGGTTTGCTAGGTTTTGTAATGATGTAAGCGAGTCTGTTAGTATGAGTAATTGGTTCTGCGTGATTGTGGAGTTTTTTGCTAATATTAGTGCTTGTTTGATTGCTACGAGTTCTGCTGTTAGGAGTGAGTGTTTGTGATCCAGTTTGTATGTATGCGTGCCAGTGTGTGTGTGTGTGTGTGTGTGTGTGTGTGTGTGTGTGTGTGTGTGTGTGTGTGTGTGTGTGTGTGCTGCTGCTGCTCCTGTTCCTGTTCCTTTTTCATTTTTTGGAGCCATATGTATATATGTGGTGGTGTTTGGGGTAGTTTTTGTTTATGAATTCGAGTGCTTCTAGTTTGGCTATGCTGGGTACTGTATTTTTTTGGTTGTATGATTAATGTTAGGTCTATGCTGGGGGGGGGGTATTGTCCAGGGTGGTGGTGGTATTGTGTTCGGTTTCAGTTTTGATTGAGTTTAGTTTGTGTTCTTCTAGCAGTCTCTTGGTTAGTTAATGGGGTGGGGGGTAGCTTGTTTTCTGTCCACTTATTTGGCATGCTTTTTCTTGTTTGTTGCATTTTGTATCCTTTTTATCCCATATTTTGTTCAATAGGTGAATATTTGTGGGGAGGTTGGTCCCATGGCGTATTCTTTTGGCCCATTGTCTTAGAGTTTGCTTGTCTCTTCTTTCTTTTAACGTTAGATGCCCTGTTTGTTGGTATAATTCTTCATTCCTTGTGTTTGGTAGTGCGTGTGAGCTTATTCTGAGGGCTTTGTTTTGCATTGTTTGTAACGCTTTGTTTTTTGTGTTGTTTGTGGCTGTGTTTGTTGCACTACCATAATCTCTTATTGAGTAGATTAGAGCTCTGGCGAATGTTAATAGAATTTGAGTGTCTGCCCCCCCCCCCCTCCCATTCTTTCCCCTTGGTTGTTTTGAGGATGTTTATTGTTTTATTGACTTTGGTTTTAGTGTAGTTTCTATGTAATTGTGAAATTTGTTGTTTTCGTCAAATGTGACCCCTAAAATTTTGTGGGTTTTGGAGTATTTTATATTGGTATGTTTTAATTGTAGTTTTGGGTTTGTTTTATATTTGGGGCCTGAGAAGTCTATAACGATTGTTTTGTCAGGTGCTAGTTCTAATCCCCATTTGTCTGTCCAGTCTTCTAAGTTTTTTGAGGGTGAGTTGCATGTTTTCTATCAGTCTATTGAGTGCACAGTAGAGTGACGAGTCATCAGCAAATTGGGTTAGCTACGTGTTGGTTTCTGTGGTGATTGTGTTTGAGGTCATTGGTGGCTATGTTGAATAGGGTGGGGCTGAGCGCACTATCATGTGTGTGTGTGTGTGTGTGTGTGTGTGTGTGTGTGTGTGTGTGTGTGTGTGTGTGTGCCATGTATTTTTTCTCGTGTGGTGGAAAATGTGTTTTTTATATGTACTTTGAAGGTGCGATTTGAGAGGAAGTTTTTGATGTATTTGTACATGTTACCTCTTATTCCTAGATGGAGTGTTTTGAGTAGTATTGCTGGGTGCCTTATTGTATCGACATGTTTGGAAATGTCTATGCATATTGCTATCGAGTGTTTTCCTTGTAGTTTGTCATGATGTTGTCTGTTAGTCTACTGGTAGCATCTATGGTGGAGCGTTTTGTTCTGAATCCATGTTGCGCGAGTGAGAGAAGATTGTTTGTTTCGAGGTAATGTGTTAATCTCTTGTTGACTTTTGTTTCGAGTGTTTTTGCTAGAATTGGAAGTAGGGATATTGGTTTGTATGAGTTTGGTTGTGTGTTGTCTTTGTCGGGTTTTGGTATTGGGATTATATTTGCTTGCTTCCAGTGGATCGGAATTTCGCTTGTTTGCCATATTTTGTTGAATAGTTGTGTTAGATTGTGTATTATGTTGTCTGGTAGTCATCTTAGAAATTGGGTATGGGATTTTATCTCGGCCTGGAGCTGTGTTCTTCATATTTTTGATTATGTGTTTGTCTTCTGCTTCTGTGATGGGTGAGTTTAACTCCTGTAGTTGTTTGCTGTTGTTGAATTTGCTTTCTTCAAATGTTGTGAGTTGCTTTATGATGTGTTTGATGTGTTTGTTTTTTGTGGGTTTGTGTTGTCTGTATTTGCTTAGAATGAATCCTCTAGAGTCTCTGCTTTTTCTTCTTAAGAGTTGGTTTTGTGTTTTTGTTTGTGGGTCGATGATGAGGGGGGGGGGAGTTTGGTTTTACCAGTTCCCATTATTTGTTTTATTTTGCCCCATATTTGTTTGGTTGTGTTGTTTCTGTTTAGTATGCTACATGTTTTTTCCCAGGATTTTTGTTTTCCGACAATACAGAGGTCAACCCAACAACATAAACCTCAAAACACCTACCACAGCATCAACACAAACTACATAAAACAAATACTCTCACACAAGTAACATATAATATAACTTAAAAGTCCTGGCCGCAAAGCGGACTCCAGTAGAAAATTATGACACAGAGACTGAAACTGGTGCTAACTGACTCTTCTGTGCTATCTTACTTTGGTTTCAATATAAATTTCTTTAAACTACCTAGAGTTATATAATACTTTAACTATCAAGAAATACTATATTAAATACTCTTTAAATACAACACATTCTTACAATATAATTTACAAATTAAATTATCAAATAAAATAAATAACTATATTCCTGTGATAAGGGGAATCCATGTTCACACACATAAATCATAAAATGCACTAAGAAAATAATACAAACCAGCATACAAAATTATATAAATACAAACTACAACCCACTTCCTATTTGAACACATAAATATTAACTTTAGCTAATAAATGCATAAATTTTTAAAGGACGATTAGATATGTACACTAACACAGCATTACACATTAACTACAGCAGAGGCGCAATACCGCGCTGTACGATTAAAAACTAGTGGGCGATGACCTAGTTCACCGCCAGGCATGGTTTTACTTGTAAAACAAAACAAGTGCTGTACACACAAGTGCATCCACCATTCCACATATCTATCTATCTATCTATCTTAGTCTTGTCGACCGTTGGGGCACCGCTGATGACCTGACAACCAGTTTCCACCATTTCATTCTGCCCTCTGCTAATCTTTCTGTATTGCTCAGTTTCAGTCTACCCACTCTGAGATGTTATCCTCCCATCTTTTCCTTTGTTTTCCTCTCCTTCGCCCTCCTTGCACAGTACCTTGCATGATTGTCTTGGCAAGACCTGTTGATCGCGTGACATGCCCATGCCATTTCAGTTTGCGTTTTTTCACAAAGGCCAATAATTCTTCATAGGGCCCAATGGCTTGCCTAATTCTGTTTCCCATTTCTCATTTGTGACATGATCTCTATACGAAATGACAAGCAACCTTCGAAAGCATCTCATTTCAGTACCTTGTATCCTCCTTTCGAGATCCACTGTGATGGTCTATGACTCACAGGCATATAAAAACACAGACACAACAAAGGAGCGCATCAGTTTGATCTTTGAGGTGACTGAGATGTTTCCAAACTGAATTCAGCCTTGCTATTGTTGTTATTGTCAGCGCAATCCTGGACAATATTTTTGGTTTTGATCCCTCGACTGTCACAATGGCTCCTAACTACTTGAATTTAGTAACAATTTCTAGTTTCTAATCACCAATCATGATGTCATTGCCAATGCTACTGGTGTTGTTGGTTATCAATTTGGTCTTCTCTGCACTGATTTCCATACCAAAAGCAGTAGTTGTCCTGTTCAGTTTTTCCACCAATTGAGCTAGCTCCTCCTCATTTCCTGCAAGGCCATCGATGTCATCGGCAAAGCGTAAGTTCATTATTGTTCTGCCTCCAATACTGACAGTTCCTTCATGGTTTTCCAGAGCATCTATCATGATTCTTTCAAGGAAGATACCGAAGAGAATAGGCGAAAGTAAGCAGTCTTGTCTGACTCCCACTGTTGTCCTGAATCAATATCCTAATTGGCCATTAAAGTAGACTGCACTGGTGGCCTTGCTGTAAAGGTTTTCTATGATTTTGATCAGGCTGGCATTGATGTTGTACTGCTTCATGGTGACCAAAGGGCTGCATACCCCACCCTGTAAAACGCTTACTGAAAATCTACAAAGACAAAATAAAGGTCTTTTGGTGCTGGAGGTAACTCCGCCGTGGCCGGTCTCAAGCCCGATTGAGAAAAGAGGAGGGTTGGGCGTGGGGCCAGCAACCCCACCCTGTAAAACCCCACTCGCTACAGAAACCGAGGCCCTTTGTTCCATGGGGAATCCAAAGAGATAAGTCAAGTAAGTCAAGGTGCTGGAGGTACTTCTCACGTAGCAGCCTCAGATTAAAAATCTGTTCAGTAAAAAGAACATACCCACTGCATAAAAATGTTAGAATAATAATTTAAAAGAACATATTCACTTCATAAAATGATAATATGTTGTGTTTTTTTAAATGTTCACTGCATAGATTGATACACAATATTCAAAAAGAACAGACTCACTTGGTAAAATGATGACATAATTTAAAGAGCATGCACATTGAATAGTTTGAAACATAATAATTAAAAAGTACATTCTCACTTCAGGAAATGATGGCATAAAAAATAAAAAGAAAATGTCCACTAAATAGACTGACACATAATATTAATTAAAAGAACATTCTCACTACAGAGATTGATGCGTAATAATTAAAAAGAACATGCTCACTGCATACACTGATACATCATATTTAAAAAGAACATTTGCACTCCAAACAATGATGGCATAACATTTAAATACGTTAATTTAACTGTGTGATGACAAACACCTATAGTAAAATAAATATTTATTCTAAGCATGCTTTAAGTCCTGCAAATATTAGCATATCTCTGAGTAAACATTCTCAGAAATTTAAACAAATCTTTTGAGTAGACTTATTTTCGGAAAGGCGATTCACATAGATACAGGGACATCATACATTCATTTCACTTTGTTCATTTTCACAGGACGGTCGTGTAATCCTTAAGCAAGCAATATTTAAGGCAATGAGTTCCTATTTTTGAAAGGTGTTTGCTTGCAACAGAATAGTGAAATGAAAGAGAATTTGAGAATTAGTTGTATAAAACCAGTAAACATGCTATATAGTATTTCAGGGATTGGCAGCCTTGAGGTGGTGGTGGGCGATTTTTAATGTCATGCAGTAAGTTTCAGATACGTAAAAAAGCCAACAATTCTTATTTTGTAATTTATATTGTCTATTGCTAATCTCTCAGATCACCCAACATCTAGTGTGTTATTAAATGATTGATTAAATGCTCTCTCTTTCTGTTCTATTTCCATTTGTAATCATATGGTCTATTGCGAGTAGTTACACGTAGTACAGTTACAAATTTTAAAATTATTTTTTAGTTTAACGAAAGAAATTGGACGCTGTTTGCAATATTTCCAGTTTTAAAGAAATTTCATTTTGCTCCTGTCTACAATAGCTTCACTATAAAACTTACGGAGAAATGTTTTCATTGTTCAATTGCAACACAATGGATTTGGAAAACCAGGAATGTCAGTCCTAGACAGTTTCGTATTTCTAGCTCTGTACGAATAAACTTAAACTCCAATCACAAGCACCGATTAACAGTCAGACAAGTAGATATAAATAACAAACAATTCATATCTCTAGGTCTGCACAAACAAATTTAAATTCCAAGCATATGCACCAACCAGCAGACAGATATAAATAGCGAACAATTAATATCTCTAAACACAAATTTAAACTCCAAACCCATGCATCAATAATCATGTTATGTTGTCATGTTGACTCTTATCCTAGTCACAAACAAAAGCCATAAATATTAAAATGAATGAAATGGTAAAAGGAAGTGAAACGATAAGATATCACTAAATATTAAGGTAAAAATAAATAGCCAGATGAAATGAAATAGTGCGATTGAACAGTAAGATGAAATAGCAAGATGACACTATACGATGGAATAGTATCTCACTGGAACAGGTCTCAATTGGAGCACAACAGATCAGAGAACGTTTTTTGATGAAATGATCCATGAAAGCTCCAGTGGCGACGTTAAATGTAATCGTAACCACCACAACCACTAATTAACGGTACTACTACTTCTATCAGAAAAGGAGAATATATTCAGTTTAGATTGTTGTAAAGGGAGCTGACCAGCCAGTCCGACGAGTCAGAGTCCATCAGTCGGTTAGAGTAAGAGCCAGTTAAAGAGGAGGTAAACATTTGAATTGTGTGGATAGTTATGGTAGCTGTTTTATTGGTGGTGTTCATTTATGAACACATTTAAAGTTCGCTCACAAGAACGAACCAAATAACTTCTACCATGCCTTAGGACTCAAACAAACAAACATTCTCTTCTGACACCATATGGTCGTGATTGTAAAGCATAAAAATTAATAAAATCTAAATGTAACTATTGAACTATGCTGTTTTATGCTATTTCTTGTTAGATACATTTATTATTGATAATTATACCACACGTGTTAGCGTGACTCACTTACATGTTATATGTTGTAGTCTGTCACCTGTATTAATCACTTTCCCGGCTGTGCGTATCAAGGGGCTCAAACTATCTTCTAGAACTATCAATCTCCTATTCTACATTAACTATCATTCATCTTTCTAACACGTGTGGTCAGGCAGAAGGTGTGTTTCGGGGCTTAGCCTAAGGTTACGGGCGGCCCAGTGTGTTGGAGAATTAACATCTTACCCATCTCCCAGCACAATGTCACACCACCCCAAGAAAAGATGGCATAATCCAATCCGCCCTTGCATTCTTTCTACTGGAAACAAACACACTACACCTACTTTATAACGAAGAGGCAAGCTCTACTCCCCTCAAAAAATCCAAAACCAAGCCCGTACACACTTACAATTGGAAACAAACACACTATAAGTCACATAATAAGTCACAGGAAAAAAGTCACTGGAAAAAGTCACAAGAATAAAGTCATAGGAAATAAAGTCACAAGAAAAAAAATCACAGGAAAAAAAGTCACGGAAAAAGTCACAGATAAAGTCGTAGGAAAGAAAGTCACAAAATATGTTAATTGGAAGTGTGTGTGTGTGTGGTTTGTATATCGTGTACATATAATAATTCATATTATAATTCACACATTTAATTATATGATTTATTCATACTTAGTTATGTTGTTATTCTTATATCCATAAAGACGTATATGATAGATTGAATAACAGTAAATGTAAGTAATTGATTGTGCAGAGATTAACCTCTCGCCGCAGAGGTTCGTGGTGTGATTCTCGCTCGGAGTAAAAGACGTTTTTACTTTGTTTTTGAGTGTATGTGTGTGATTGTTATTTAAAAGAACCTGCCTCTTATCTCTCTGACACAAATCACACAGTAAATAAGATTTAAACTATAGCTACGTATGACCCAATTCTACAAGTGTAATTCAAAGGAACGCCAACGATCTACGCTGAAATCATTTTGATTCTAAGGAAAGCAGGGCGCATTGCATTGTGGTACTAGGTTAGTGATAACACTATTCAGACAAAGCATCAGTGGGATCAATGCGGTCAATTACAATAGCCGTTGCAGGCCAGCAATCCTTGGTCTATTTTTTTATATTTTTTTTTTAGAATCTTCAGTCTGACGTGCATTGTTCTACAACTCCCAGCCCCCAACTCATTTGAGCAGTTCAGGTGAGTGACCATCTTTTGGGGGACAATGACTTAATAAGTAGAGGAAGAAAGCGGTGTAGTTAATTTGAACTGTGGGAGCACAACTGTGGAACATCAATTCTATATAGGTTAGTTTTATAAAAGATACAGAACCATTTTAGCCATGGATATTATAAACGGTTCAAAACTGTGCTTCAATGGATTTATGTATACCAAGCATGCAGCTCGCAAAACCAAGCTGTCGTGGAAATGTGTACAAAGATCAAGTGGTCATTGTCGAAGTAGTTTGACGACAAACCTTCAGAAAAAAAAATCCCGAGGTAGGCCAATTTCAGAATCATGCTACAAATGAGACTCAAGTTCGTCTTGCCAAAGTGCGCAATGCAATGAAAGACCATACTGCAAGTACTCGGGACAAACCAGCTCAGATCCATGTTCATGGTGTTAGCCAATGTGTGATGACGTTCGTGCACTTATACCCTCTGCTGACACATGTAAGCATACTCTGCGTAACCAATGGCCTACTCCACATGTACCGCGCCTACTTCAAGATCTAGGTGAACGTCCTAACGAGTTCACTCAGACAGTAGGACCAAATCTTGAAGAGTTTCTACTGTACGATAATGGGCCAAACTGTAGCAAGAGAATTTAAGTTTTTGGTTTCAGTCAAAGCGTGAAAATGTTTGCCGATTCAGAAACAGTATTCATGGATGGAAACTTTGCCATGGCTCCGAATATTTTCAAACAAATTTATGTCATCTGTGTACCTTTTGAGGAGACATGTATTACTTCTCTGTATGCTCTTCTTCCAAACAAGAACCGAGCCACTTTTGAAGAATTGTTTCAAGCGATAGTTGACAAGTGTGCAAACTTGAACTATACTATTAAAGTGCAAACCGTCATGACTGACTTTGAAGACTGTGCGTTACGAGCAATTCTAGCTGTTTTTGGACGCGCCATCATCAGCAAAGGTTGTTTCTATCATCTTACGCAATCAACTTGGCGTAAAGTCCAAGAGTTGGGCTTATCACAACATTATAGTGATAATGCTGACTTTCGCTTGTTTTGTGGCATGATTGACGCACTAGCTTTATTGCCTCTTGATGAAGATGATGAAGGTATGAGATACCTTAAAACTGTCATTCCAACTGATGTACCTGAATCCGAGGAGTTACTAATGTACTGTGATCGCATTTACGTAAGTGGTTCCTTTCGAAACATTCAATCAGCCTGAGGGAAATGATCATCTGATAATGCATTTGATAATATGCCAACTTCCATAAATGTTCGCCCCTCACCTCTGGAATGTGTACCTTGCCACCTTAAACAACAATCCTCATACAAACAACATATGTGAAGGAAGGAATAATAAATTCTACAATCTCGTTGGGCATTATAAAAATGTTTTCATATGCAGTGCCTAATGTCGGATCACGATAACATTGCAATATAATATTATAATAATTAAAACTCCAAAATAGGGACAGGCAAATTTGCTCTGTCACACACTTTCAACCAAAAACCTGCCCTCGAAAACCTTCTTTTGGAAACAAACACAATATATCCACTCAAAAGTTAAGAGGTAAGATTACCCACATCCCCTTAAATAATAATAATAATAAATTGTTTAATTAAAAATTTCTAAACCGCCCTTACAATACTGCACCAGGACGCAAATCATCACACCAACCTTAAAAAAAAACACCCGTACACAATTTTTACTGGAAATACACATTTACATCCACTTTAAAGCAAAAACCAGCCCTTACATAATTTCGGCTGGAATAAAGCACACTATACCAATTCTAAAACAAAGAGGCAAGCTTACAGCCACCTCCCCCCCCCAAAAAAAAAATAAATCTCTGGAAACAAACACAGTACATTCACCTTATAATTTATCTGGCATTACACACTCTTAAATGGAAGCAAATACATGATATCTACTTCAATAAAAAGAGGCAATCTTACCCCCCAAAACAAACCCATAATAGCAGCTGTCTACCAGCATCTGCAGCAAGCGAGCAGAAATGACCAACACAAATGCAATATCCTCCCACCTCCCCTCTCCAGAGATCAATGAGGAGAGGATATCACCATAGGAACCAATCACGACCGAAAACATCCAAGGATGAAAAGTTTACTGCGGCTCCTCTGGGAAACGACAGTGAGGAAAAATCTAAATTCACTTGAGGGTATTTTTACGTCAAAAATACAATGAAGTCTAAGTGCAATTGAGGGTATTTTTTAACGTATTTTTTACGTCAAACATGCAATGCAATCTAAATTCAATTAGAAATCATCTCGCATCAGAGTGAATATTAAAAATGGAATATTAAAACCTTGAATTAATAATATGACAATGAGTGTGTGAATCTTAATCTGTAACAATCGCACTAGTATGTGTAAAACATGGATAGGTGAACGCAGCTATAGCTGTGGTTGTCTTGTGCAATACTCACTTTTTCTGCATCCCACAGCATAGGTATGAATACAGCCACAAATAAAAATACCCAGAGGATCATTAGTACCCATTCCCCTCCACACAAACACGCTCACACACAATCATGCCTACTCATCTAGAAATAGTTCACCAAATGATCCTCAAGTCTGTTGAACAAAATGGTGGCCTCGATATGTTACACACATCTCGTTAACAAATGGAAGGCTTTGTATGTTGAGTTCGTCTGTGAACAAAGTGGTGGGGTTTGTATGTTACGCAAATCTGGTGAACAAATTGTTGGTCTCTGTTTGTTATGCAAGTTTGATGAACAAAGTGTTAGGCTTTATATGTGCTACATACCAGCTTATATTTATAGTTTTACTTTTGTCATGTCATGCAAAGGTGGCTATTCTGCTCTACTAGATGATGTTGGTGGGTGAATCCAGCATTGTTGTCAACTTATCAGTAAAACGTGTTGCTGTAAGCTGATTCCTGTGAATTCTGTTCGAGTATCAATATGGCATAAATTGTGGCTTGAGGTTGGTGTCGAGAATTCATGAAGGGTATTTAGACTGTTCTTCATGGTGTGTTGAGTAATCATGCAAGGAAAATCAAGAACATTCCTCCTGGTGTGCTTGATAGTGCATGTGGAATTCAGGATGATTCTCTACGGCATGCATGAAGAGTGCATCAAAGATTCTGGAACAGTTGTGTAACGTGCCTCTAGAATAGACACATGGGACCTTGCCCAGATATGAAAGTCAGTGATTCGTTGCAAACTGTGTGATTGTGAAACACGTGCCGGCGACAGCCGCCATCCTTGAACTGGTTATTTGCATCGACTAACTTTTTCTCTAAATCTCCACTCTCATTTCCGTGATGATATTCATGAAATAGATTATATATTTATGTTATTGACTGCTTATGTCTATGCTAGGATAAACTGAATCATTGACCAGCATTAATTGAACATTGTTATGAAATGATGTAAATGTCAATGCTCTTTGTTTATATTCATATGTTGTATAGTTGATTGTAGATTTAATAAATTTATTGTTAAATGTATTGACCTTCTTACACATATTGACAACCATATCTAGTTTCATCTTACTGTTTCATTTCATGTTACCCTTACATTTCATCTTATTGTTTATTGACATCTAGGTGTTTCCCTTCCTCTTACTATTTCATTTGATTTTAATATGTATGTGTTTGTGACTAGGAATAGATTCAACTTGACAACAAATGTTTACTTTAATTCAGTAATAACATTTTGAATGCCAGTTCGTAGACAGGTAAATGTGATATTTAGGCATTAATCAGTGACTCAAGGTCAGACTGAAAGGTTTTGGTTTGCCTGAAACTGGATAGTGTACACTATTCCGGTTGAATGGCCGTTCAGCGTCACGCTAAAATGATAATTGAATGGGTCATTGTGCTAAAAAATTAAAACCAACTGTACTAATTAATGGATTTTTAAAATTTAAATTACTACTTTTTATAGACATATTGATTAATTTAAGATCACATGTTTAGTTCAGACTGGTTGGTAAAAATTAGAATGTCAAACATGCTAAAAATAAGCCTGCCCATGGGCCCCGGCTTATTTCATCCCAACGATGCTGAACGGGTTAATTCCATTAAATGACGTGTAACTTTAGAAGGAAACGAGAGTAGAAAAGGAAGCTGAGTAAATCACTCAGTCAAATTTAATTATTTGTAATTATTTATATCTCTTTATCTTGGATCTTCTGAATAGTGCAAGTGTTTGTAGTTTAAATTTGTGTGTACAGAGCTAAAGGTATTAATTGTTTGCTATTTATATCTGCTTATCTGACTGTTGATTGTTGCATGAGTTTGGAGTTTACATTTGTGTTTATAGAGCTAGAGACTTTAATTGTTATATATTTATATCTGTTTATTTGACTGTTGATTTATGCATATGTTTGTAGTTTAAATTTGTTTGTTACTCCGCCACACGCGGTTAATGATATGCACAGGTTTGGTGACAATATACACTGTAATGAGATTGATAAAATGTGAAAGGTTATATTAATCCATAAAATAAAAGTCTAGTGAGAACTGAAAGAAAACATAGCAATATATAAACACCTTTAACCATACATAAACGTTTTATGTTAACATTTAAAAACTTTATGTGTAAGAATACAGACGTTTCAGAAAAGAAGGCGAGGGGAAGCACTTGTAGATTCGGACTTTTTTTAAAATTTGTATTTTTTTTTAAAAAACAACCTAGGGCTTAAATCGTGCATTTGGCGACATAAGGCGTGGTTCGCAAAGAAATGACGCATTTATTCCTAGTAATACGTAATCTTTGTGTAGATCTGCACGAATCACTCACACATACACACACGCACACACACACACACACACACACACACACACGCACGCACGCACGCATGCACGCACGCACGCACGCACGCACGCACGCACGCACGCACGCACGCACGCACAGGTATGTCACTTTCCGCAGGAATAGCGAGGGCGGACTGACCTTGGCGTGTCCTTCAAGTCGCTACCACCATAACAAATATAACTCACTGCCTATTTGCATTCAAACCACAATATGTGGTCTCACTGAATATTCAACAAACGTGATGTCATTTACATTCAGGAAGTCAACTAACGCCTTTGCTTTATTTGTCATTTTCTATTTTTAGAGATTACGGTCTACAGTCCAGCTACATGGCAGGCATGTTCAGACTTGCAGGAAAATAGCGGTAAAGTATAATTTCACCTGACGCAATTTCTGACTGCAACATCACGTGAGTGAGAACAAATTTGAAGATATTAGTTCAGAACAGACTTCGTAGACGGTAAATCCCTTGATTTTATTTTTGGAGCAGAATAAATTTACTAAAAGTCTTACAGTACAAGAGTGTGGTCATTTTTACTATCTGACATATGGCAAATTAATATTTTAAAAATTCCTTCTCAAAATGCATGTACTTACACACAAACACACAACACACACACATACATACGTACACACAGAGAGATTCAAGACTGATAGTGATAATACAAATTATTTTTAAAAGAACAAAAATCACTATAGGCCAACATAAGTAAATAATATATTCGGTGTACGAAGTTTTTGTGTTGTTTGCGTGTTGCACGACGGTTTTACGACAGACCTAATGCATCTAACCCTTAGAGACATTTGAACCAACGAATGCATATCATAAATAACTTTAAAAAAAAATAAAAAATCTATGCCTGTACTCAATGACAATAATTAGAATGGGTGAGAAGCTGGATAATGATCACGTATCGACCAGGTATTTAGCTATCGCCACCAACTGTCGTGTAGCATGGGACAATTCCAATAACGTCATCTAGATCAGGTGAAGTTGGATAAGTGTATAGCTCCACTTAGTATTTATTTTTCGCTTGTGCAAAAACATACAGCGGGTCATTTTAACTTTTTTCATTGTAGTCGGCTGATGCATGAGGTTTAGACATATAGTTAAAGGTAGCATATTCCTTTCTATGCTTAAAGAATATTAAATGAGAAAAAAGTGGTTGTTTGGAGACAAAGAACAAAATAATTTAAATATATTATGCTTAAAGAGTATAAGAAATAATAAATGAGAATTTTTTTATAAAAAAACACCAATTGAAGAATTTCTTGTAATATATAAAATCATGAAAGGGATACCACCGTATGCGAGTTAGTGATGTGTATGTGTGTGTGCGCGTGCAATACAAAAGTTAAATGAAAGCCTAAATGCCTCATATAATTAGAAATAGGCAAACAATGAATACTACGTACGGTGTTTAATGGTGTTGTACAACTAATTAATGTATATAAACTGATTTCTTCAAATGCCTTTGCCTAAGCACTCATTGATTGAATCTTGCTTGATTAACATCCAAAAAATAAAATAAATTAAATAACATCACTGATAATATTTTTAACATTTAAACTAAACAGAAGTTAAAATAGACAATACAAGAGAATTGGAATCCATTTAAATTAAGATATTGCACGGATGCACGACTATTATTCTACTTTGAACTATTTATATCGAGAGGTTGTTTTCTTTTTTACCGATTCCACTTATTAGAATTTAATTACTTTAATCATTATTATTATTAATAAAGCCACTCAAAAGTCAAGATAAAATAAAATAGAGTACTAAAAGTGAAAGAGGTAAAGTAAATGTATTATATAACAAAATGTCAATAATATTAATGGTAGTAATCACGACAGCTTCATAATAATAACAATAGTAACAATACCGATTTGAGAAATCTTAAATAAGAAGAATAAAGAGAACAAAGTAAAACAAAATAGTGTAATATTTTCACCTCGTCCCAAATTAAAATAAATAAATCCATTATAAAATATCGAGTTTACCCGTTGACAGAGGAACTTATAGCTAGCCCCTAATTATGCACTTAAACATCCCGACCCATCCCTTAGCACCTCACCCAACCCGACCAACTCTGGAGAAATCGGCCTAAGTCGGAAACGTTCCCCATATTATCTGGTGATAAAGAATGGGCGCGTAAGAAATGAAAGGTGGGCTACGCCTTTAGATTCTAACAATTTTTATGAAGCCTGTAACCATTCCAAACAAAGAGCAATGTTTGCGCCATGAATATAACGAACTGGAAAGACGATATAATCCTCAGTGTTATTGCACCATAATGTGCATTACTTCCTGGAAGAGGTGCATGACGCAAAACTATTGTGCGGGAAAATCTATTTCTCGGGAAATTAATTGAAATAGTGGGTCACGATGACAATTTCAATTCTAGTACAGCTAACAAATAGGAAAAGAAGATTTTCTTGCTAAAATTGATGTATATGCACTTACACGAAAGCATTCAGCACACATACAAGCGCACACACATACTCACATACTGGTATACATGTATACGCAAATACAATACACTCGCACACATACACTCGTGCACGCACACAAATACACACGCACATACATACACGCATGCAAATGCACATACACGCACAAATACACACGTACATGCACATACATACATTTGAAAATACATACCCGAACACATATACAGGCATATACATATACACATACACAAATATACACAGTACACTCACACATGTATATATATGCATGCATGCAAATGCACCTACATGCACGCATACACATATGCACACATACACGTACACACATATGCACATACATACATGCACATAGAACACGCTGGCGCACAGGCACAAACTTATGCACACACATAAACGCGCACACACCATACCCACACATAGACGCACACGATTCACATAGACTGAAGTTGCAATGACAAATCTACTACATTCGGCATTGTGAGTACAATTTCATGTCACATTATGCACTGAAACCTCTTTAGCGACGTTTCCACAAAAGGCTCGGCCATATAATCTCTATAATTTCTATTTTGCGGTTAAAAAAAAAGACATTGACATAGTAATATCTGATTGTTAGTTTCTCTCTTTAAGCTCCAGGTCATTGATATTAGGGCTGTCAATTTTTTCTAAAATGTTGCCCGGGTACCCGTTCAAAAGTAAGCATAATCTCCATCGCAACACACGATCTCTGCACAAAGCTACTTAACCATTAAGCATGCATTCTACTTCACACAGTAGCCAAAGTTATGCATCTAGTGAATTACTATTAGTTATGATCTTTGTCACCGTTGTACCCTGGGGTGACTTTGTAATAATGAATTATTATTTCAAATATTAGTAATTAGTTATGATACAAGACATCTTCAAGTACCGATGCAGAGTATGGGACACTGGTTATAAATGTATATGTGCAACTGTTACGCCGATATACTAGTACGCCGCCAAGTTGGCTCCGGCCCCCACTTAGTTATAGCTGAGAATCGATTTTTATGAATAGAATATGACGATTATAAATAGACGAGCAGAGGACAAGACGTAATCATTAGATTATAATTATCACTTCCGACTACGATAACAAACGATAGAAGTTACTTCACTAACAAATACACATTAAAATAATATCATTTAATACAAATTTAATAAAAGAAAAGTTAACAAGATTTAGAAAAATAAGTAACAAATTTTCAGCATAATGCCAGCCATCAGTTTCTAGCCACGTTCAAAATCAAAACTTATCTGGATGCACTGGAGTGACGTACACACTCTGGTAGACTCTCAATAGTATATGACATCACATCAGGAATAGATTCCAAATCCCCTGGTAATCAAATCAAAGTTAGAATCAAGTCAGGAACAAAAACAAAAACAAAAAGCCAGAAACAGCCAGAAATCGGAAACCAGAAACCCTGAAACACAAGCAATTGCAAAGTCTAAGTGTCCAGTCAATTGCTCTATTAATAAATATTAAGTTTGGCATAGGCCTCTGAAAGGAATAAATGTTAACATGTTCAAAATAAAACATAAAGCATATAACATCCTAATAAAACTTAACCATTCATACAATACAAAGACGCTTTTACCTTATCCAGCCAGGGTTTTACTGCTCCATGTACAACCTAATGTAGGGAGGGACCCAAATCTCGAAAACGCTCACCCCAAGAGACGATTGAAATAAATGAGTAAAGAATACAATTTTCTATCACTTTTATTACCGTTGAAATCACACCTGTGTCTGTTAGACACGCCTTCGATTTGGCCAATTACTTAGAACTAATACGATTATGACTTTCTAACAACTCCTGACCACCTCTGCCCATCCAGTAACAACACATCCCATTGTATCTCCAAAACCCACACACACACACGCCGCAATTAATCGTTTATTGTCCATTGATTACACAAATTTAAACAAATACTCGCTCACCTATCTGACGCAAACATCAAACACAGATCAGTAAATCTGCCACCATGCATGACTCATTCAGGACCTCACTGCAGAAACAATCATGACGCAATGCACACCCGTCATTCACATTACAAAGAGGTTCAATTTAAATTGCAACCAAGAAAATTTATATAAAATATATGGGAAAATTCCCCATCATATAACAATCTTTATTTGTCTAATGCAAACTTTTATTTTTAATATTATCAATCATTACATAACACTCTATTTCACACAGTAGCCAAAGGTATGCATCTAGTGACTTACTATTAGTTATAATCTTTGTGTACAATGCAAACTTTTATTTTTAATATTATCAATGATTACATTGAACTAATGTAAATTAAAACTAAATAAAATGTCAACATCAATAACGTATTTAAAAATAGGGCATCAAGTTTAATCGCCCTTTGCCGATAGAATTTCATTGCACAGATTGCATTTCGTCGTGTCACTATTCAATCACTTGGCGTGACTCCACACAGACGATGTCTTCCATATTAAAAATATTACGTTATTATTTAATTTATTGACAAGTTTGTTTACTGAAGTCTTATTAACATCAATAACATGCTACACTTGTTAATGAGCGCAAAAGAAATGGCGCAAGTTATGGTGATTGGTGATCTATGTCGTGAATAATTAAAATTATATCTAGGTACAGCGGCCGTTTAGCGCGTAGCCGTAAGCCAACCCACGGCCGGCACGATTTAGCAGCCGCCATCTACGGGCGGGATGCGAGTGTGACCGGAGGGGGTAGTGTGCTAAATCGTGTATAGACATAACGGCTGCATTACCACGGGTACCCATTCTCAGTTTTACTACCCGGGCATTAGCACGACAACGTGGCACCACTAATTGATAGTAATACAAGTTACCTGCAGATGACACGATATTAGAATCAGTGATACTAGGAAAACCCAAATGTCCGAACTTCACGCAGTAAATCATGAATAATAATAAAATATGCTCATCTCACCATCATAAGATACAGCTGTGTATATTCACCTCAAAAGCCTAAGTAATCCAAATTATTGTGGGGAATAATCTTTTTATCAGATTTAATATGAAAACCTTGCGTCGATAACATCATTAAGGGATGTATACCCTAAACCACAGCTTTCACATTAGTACACGTGTTATGTGAATTGTTAATGTACCTACAGATGTGTTCTTCCTTTCACTCCCTACAATTTAAGCATGAATATACCTGTGACTCCAGCGCCACTTAGTTAATGAATATTATTATTATTATTCATTAATTAATCATCCAAAACGAATTACAAGTGATGAAAATCTTAATATATTTTAATGATCCTCCAGCAGACACCACTTGTCTCTCTCACTTGGTGGATATACGGGCTCTGTAAATATTTCCTCTCTTCCACAACATTAAAGATACATGTTTACTGTCACACAATATTCCGTAGGTGGAAAACTTCTTTCTAAAGGAAAGGACAAATCTGTCTTTAGTCTTTATTTAGCGAGCCCACATCCACCCACTTTCTTCTCTAGAATAAGATTATCAATATATGTAAGGTCAGTAAATTTAACAACATTGTTTGCATCGACTTCAGCCCTGATGTAACAAATTTGGAGCTCATTAGATGATGAATGGGGAGAGAGAGAGAGAGAACTGAGGCATTTTTATAATTACACTAATTGCCGGATATATTTCCAACAGTGCATTATTAAAATATCTTTGGAGTTGTCTTTGCATAATTTTGTTCCATATTGATTTGTTAATATGTTTGGTTTATATTCATGTGCCCTGCACTCTCTAGCTCATTTTACGTATACACATCACATTGCATTGCTGGAATATTATATTTGTTTTCTTTATATTAAGACAAATTTATAAAAAATGATGATGATTGTGTTTAGAGTTAGTGATTTAAAATACATGGGAAAGTGTTTGATAAAGTGTTAAAAATTATATTAACAAAGTAAAACTGCTACTGAGAACTGGAAATATACTAACATACACAATGGACCATTTAACTATTTTATTTGAAAATAAAATAATGTATAAAGCATATGTAAGGAAAGGTGGAGCTAGTTTGATTTGATTGAATGTAAGAGTGAGAAATGAATACAATGATGTATTTGTAGATCCAGGTTAATTTTTAACATTTTAATATACAAGGATGTATTTGTAGATCCAGGTTAATTTTTAATATTTATAAATACAGGGATGTTTTTATAGAGCCAGGTTAAGTTTTAATATTTTAATCATTTCAAATAATGATCGATGACTAGATCGCACTTCTAGAAAACAGGGGAGGGGGGAAGAGATACTCCACACGATGTCTTGATCATACACAATATATCTTCCTAGAAAGGGTGCACAATACCTGCACGAATTAATAAATCCACCCCATCTCAATGTCCGCACTTGCAGTGTGATCAGGGCGGTCTGACCTTGACGTGTCTTCACTCTCAAAAACACGTCTCTAATTCAAAATGTAACTGCGGTCACACTGACTTTCCATTTCAAATGTCGATGAAATAAATAAATACAATAGCCGTGATGTTATATCCATTCAGAAACTCGACAGCAAACCGTCGATTTATAGGCGCCTCAATCATTTATTTTCACAGACTACCACCGACCGGAGTACGACGAAAAGTCTGAATTAAATTTGACACGGGTGAAGAAAAATTGCAGAAGCGAGTTCTAGAGTTGCCTGGACACGGCTTTATTTTGAAACATAATATAAACTAAACAAACATTATAGTACAAAATCAATTTCTTGTGCCTGTTAAATGGCACGATTTTTTTCTTGCTGAAAATAAGACGTATTTAATTACAAGCACGAACGCAAACACACACATATAAACACACATACGCACAAGCATGCACACAGGCACGCATACACGCATTGATTCATGACTGAAAATGTGAAGAGAAATAAATTAGTATTCGGTATTTTATTCTAAGTAATCTTTTTGTCAAGACATTTTAAAGAGATCTCTGAGTTAGACATTCTTAGAAATGCAAACAAATCTCTTGAGTAGACTTATTAGCTGAAGGGTGGTCTATAAGGCTGCTTTAAGAAAACCAATATTCATTCATTATTATTCATTTTGCTTGAATCAAAGGACAGAAATGTCATATTTTAAGCAAGCAATATTTATAACTCTGTGAAAATGTGTTTTGAGGGGACGTGTGTTTCTGTGTGTGTGTGCACTAGAATGCTTAAATAAAACTCTTCTTGTCGTTTATGTTAAGGCAGAAAACGGCACGATAATTATTTGTTTTAGTTTAAATATTTTTATTGGTATTTTAATTTTAGAAAATATTTGTTTTCTTATTAAAATATGTGTTTTCTGCAAAAATATTGCTGTTTTCCAAACGTACCTCTGTCATACAATGATTATTTATTTCCCCAAGACAAAACTGAAAAAAAAACCGCACTATTGGCTACATATTACCGTCATTCGCTTGTGTGTGTGCACACGAACAAGACATACGAAAACAAAGCGCATTATCTTCATTCATTATTAACGGTTAAATTACTTTAATTACAACACAGTGTATCACAATCACAGGAGATAAACATATGCAACGGGTTTGATAGTTGTGATTGTTTTCCACTGTTTACATTTCTAGATTGACCTGAAAAATATGGGGAGACAACTTAATATGATCGCATTATATCCAAAATCGAGTTATTGTCGTTCTAGAGGGGTTCTACTGTATTTGTGTGTTCTCTAATCTGCAGTAAAAACAAACTATTTTTTGTTTCAGTTTAACATTTTAGATGTAGGGTGTTCTAATAGTATAAATGCAACATGTTACATGTTGATGAAGTACAATTATAAATGAAGGGTTCAGGGCAATTATGCTTTGAGGATCAAATATACATCCTGTTTAAAAGTGGCGACAGCCGATCTATTCAGGTGTGAGTTTTTCTATGTTTCTGGCATGGATTCAAGAAATTTCTCCTGGTTTTCCACAATTTATAATTTTATTGCAAACAGATGATCAGTTCACATGTGCCTGTCCCTATTTCTAAATTTAATTATTACATCATTTGTTAAATGTCAACGTGATATGACCTTCAGGTACTGTGCATAAAGATTCTTTTGTAGGTACCAAAGTTAAAATAGGAACTCAGGTAAACAATATGCTAGAACTTGCTGATGTCATCCGAACCAGTTCCAAGCCGATTGATATTTTTTTCTGACCAACAGTCTTATACTTGTTCATAACAATGTCATCTAAAGGGGGTAGACCAAAAGTTACTTTGTTGAAGAAAGTTCTATATTCTAATCACTTTGGATTTTGATGTAACTGAAATCCAGTCATAAAGGTGATCATTAGCTTATGGTAAATTAACTAAATGATAAAAGAATGAATGGACTCTGAAACATTTCGAACATGTTTGATATTGATCAATGATTTAAATTGGAGAATGCTTTATGTAATTGAACCACGTAACTATATTCACTAATTTGATTATGCTGTATAATATACATGTGAAGTTTGATCGAAGCTATATTTATTATGCTGCGTGCGTATCAGGTTAATGAATATTGTTGTAGAATATGTAAGTTGACGACGTGTATAAAAGAGAAAGGAGTTTAGAATTGAAATATGCCTGAAACTTAGTGCTGCCCTTAATTTCACTTTTGCGGAAAGGAGCGTGCCTTTAGATGTTTTGTAAATTTGTATCTGCTTCAGACTGCAGTGAATACTGTACTCTACTGATCACATTGGTGTGTGTATCCAGTATTGTCATCGAACTTATCATTAAACGTGTTACTGTAAGTTGATTCTTTTCAATTCTGTTCAAGAGCCAATATGACAAAAATTGAAGTGCTAATTTGGTCTCCAGAATTCACAAAGATTTTTTTCAACATTCCTCTTGGTGTGTTTGGGTAGCACTCACAAAGATTTTGGAAAATTCCTTGTGATGTGTTTTGATAGCACGTACACAGTTCTAGACAATTCTCCAAAATGTGCTTTGTGAGTGCATCGAAGATTCTGAGTAATTTAATGTGCCCAGAAGAGGTATATTGGGCCATCATTTAATAAGAAAGAAAGTGACTTGTTGCAAACCTTGTAACTGTGAACACATGCCAGAGACAGCTGCCATCTTTGGAAAGTTATGTACATTAACTATAATTATCTCTCTAAAACTCCACTCTCATTTCTATGATGAAACCATATTTATAATTTGACTATATATATATATATATATATATATATATATATATATATATATATATATATATATATATATATATATATTAAAAGTGGGTGAATGGGGGCTCGTTAAATATAAATAAAAGACATAATTTTATTACTCATTTTACAAGAAGCTTCCACCTGCAGAAACATTATTCGACAGAAAATCGTCTATCTTATTATGGTGTAAAGAGTAGAGATTTATGACACCTTTATAATATGCCATGTGAGAAACATGTTGGTCTTGTGGGAGAATTAATAATAACTATAAATTAATATTCTCGATCACTTGCAATTAATTATGTGTTATTAATTAATAACAAATAATAATCATAAAGAGTGAAGGGTGCCTAGAGGTGTCACAACATGTATTTATTGACCTATTGCTATTCAAAACGAGACTTAGTTGTACTATAGAGTGTCTAGCAGAATACACCCTCTCTCCTCTGTTTAATCAATAATTAACATGTTTGCATTATGAGGTCAATTATTCTTTTGTACTTATATACGTTGAAATGACACACTGTGTGTTTGGCTTTGACATATTATCTCTTTTCTTGGAATCCTCCGAAAGCTCTTGCATGACGCAAACAAGCTCAGGTGACGCTCTTTTAATGGGTTGATATATGAGTACTGTTTGTTTTCTCGTGTTTACTGATCATCGCTATGCAATTAAATAATAAATTGTGGAAATGAGAAATTTCTTGAACCCGTGCCCGAAATATTATATATACCCACTCCTGAATAGCACGCCTGTCGCCATTTTTATTCAGGATGTATAGTGTGACCCTCAAACCATAATTTCCCTGAGCCTTTAATTTATAATTTCACCTCATCAAGACGTAAGATGACAAACATTACGTTGCAACTTGAAATTATTTTCTGAGTAAGCGCGAGGGAATTTCGTTGTGCTTAAACTTTGTGTAGTTTTGTACAAAATTTCTACTATTTCACACATTATTTTAAGGAGTGATCTTTCCTTGAAGGGAGTATCTTTAATCACCACTGCTGTTTCTCGTTTAGTCGTAACCAGTGATTGCATCTTTCAGCAGTTTTCTTCTATGAATTCATATTTTCCTAGAAAGCGAATTTTGTTATTATCTCTGCATGCACTACAGGAATGCAGTTATGTGACTGTCTCCTTTTAATTGGAAGTATTCGTAATTAACTTATTAGTAACAACGTGAAGGACTGTGAGACTATTTATGAAAGAGTAATATGCAATGTCTTAGCAAATGTTATGTGACATCTGAACATAGTTATCCAAGATAAAATTATAGTTTTTAACACTTATGTAGGGATATGACAACTGTGCAACCCTACTATGCCAGCTGACGTCATTGTAGCATTCTGTAAAAATACACTTTAGAAACTGACTGCAGCATTGAAAGCACATAGCACTAAATGTGAGACAACCAGTACTTTACAGCGGTTTCTAGGTTGGATATCTTTCCTAGTGAAACACTCATACAACACTATACAGATGATTGACTCTTGCCTGACTCAATTATGGTTACAGTCTATGTGTTACATTTTAGAATTGCATCTACATTATTGTACAGCAATAGAGTAAGCTGTTATTCTTTCTAGTCAGCCCTCGCTTCCTGGTAATACTTCCTGTATCAGTCTTTTTAGTTGCTCTGGCAGTATCCTCCTCAGCGAAGATAAAATATTGCATAACTATCCTCCTATGTGAAGATAACAAACTGCAAGTTATATTTGGAGAGTGTAAACTTAATCACTCACTAGCGTATGCTTACGTAATATAATGAACTTTTATCAAACTATAACTCATACAATAACACACGCACAAACACACAGTCGTAACAACGGTCAGACATAGAGATACAACACGAAACAAAACAACGCACGAACACCACACCCCACCCTCCTTGAATACAAGAGATAGGAGGAAGGCCCGACAGGAATCTACCAAGAACCGAAAACATCGACAAGATGAAAAGTTCTAACGCAATCCCTGTGGGCGCACTGTTAGCGGAACTACTACTACTACTAAACTATAACTCAAGTCTTAGTATTATTTACATTGAATTTTCATTGTCTACACTGCTAACTGCAACATTGCTTAGTTTTGTTATAACATCTGTTTTTCAGCCAGTGGTTTATACCGGCCTATTGTATATTAAATATAATCAGTTTTCCCCATCATACTGTTTATTTGCTCAACTACATGTATCTAGATATGATTGAATGTGATTAGGGATGAGCGTATACCTCTCTATCAATCTGTCTAAATGTGCCTAAGATACGGCTAAAAGGTTCAGTGAGTAAAGTACCCACCAACAACATTCACTCATCACATGTGGGTACAAACCATAATCTGTCTCTCTGTCAGGCAGGGCCTCTTTAACAATTTTTTCCAGACAGAATTAGAAGACTTCTCTCTCTCTCTCTCTTTCTCTCTCTCTCTCTCTCTCTCTCTCTCTCTCTCTCTCTCTCTCTCTCTCTCTCTCTCTCTCTCTCTCTCTCTCTCTCTCTCTCTCTCTCTCTCTCTCTCTCTCCCTCCTCCTGACTCGTTTCTGTGTTAAAACGCTTTAACTACAAATTTTGCAAGCATTCCACCTATAAGGCAACATCCCCTCTTATTTGATCCTGGTGCATGCTGTATTGACACTGACCTCAACATCACATAGACAAAATGGAAATCTTCCCTTTGAACTTGAACTCTACACAGTGAGAGTAAAGAATCAGTCTCCCCTTTAATTCTGACAAAGATCAGCTTAGAGTACAACACACATTTTCATCTATGGTAGACGGAACTTCCCTCTAAGAACAGACGGCCAATTTAAGGGAACTTCCCTCTAACTATGAAGAACAGACAGCCATTTTGAATACCCATCTCTTCCCACTTATAACTCCCGCCCCCTCTCCTAACACAGACTTTCACAAATCAGAAAACAGCACGATGTATGTCTGAGGGCTTGAACTAGATTATGACCAGAAACGACTTCCTTAGAAACTTACGTGTTTTGATGACGGCCTGTCAAGGACAATCATCCTGAATTACACCATTTTACCTCATTCTCAAAGATAAGCGGGATTAGCAAATGGTCTCCCTTCCACAGCAGTGGGCAACATCAAATTTGCTGTCTAAGATTTTTTGACGGATTTATGACATTTTTATTGTGCTTATTCCAAAAATGACATTGGTTTTGTTCAAGCAGGTCAAATTTTTTATCTATTGCCACATCTTTTTGCTGGGAATGGATCCCCTTACTGAATTTATTCACCTAAAACTGAACCTAAGTCGAAACTGGCAGCAGCAACTACTGTTGTAAAAAAGATGAGACTGAGGTTGTCACCTCCTGCAATATAGCACCATGCTGGATAAGTCTCTATGACAATTAGTCTTAGGGAAGAGTTATCATGCCCCACCTCCAAAGAGGATGAGGACGTGTGTTGGAGGATACGCTCACTAATTTCAAACCTCCAAATCGACGAGAAGTTAATGGAACATGCTGTGAAAAGGGAAGAATTCCTGATTTATGTGTTGGCACCTCCCATAAATAGGAATATCTATGACAGGACAACAGTTGAGGTTGTCACTTCCGGCAGCTCATACAAGCCCTCACTCCCCACCCCCGAGAAAACGATTCCTCACAGATAAGATAGACATATACGGACAGACAGATAAGACAAAGACAGATTCAGGACAGATGTGATGATGACACTTATAGAAATCATAATAGATGAAAATTATAATGAAACTGACACAACACAAATGACAATTTAACAAGAAACTTTGTATAACAATCAAAGAAAATAATAAAGGAACAATTATTAAAATATAATAGCGACCCCCTAAACTGATTCAGAGAAGTAGTAGCCTCCCCTAAGAGCGTAACTTGTACTCGCCCAAAAGTTATTTAATGTCAGTTTTCTTTTCCATTTTTGCAGGAATCATGAAGCAAAGATTCAACACAACGGTGGCTTACAGCATCCAACACACAACTCTTTACGGAAGCGACCGTATCTGACCAATGCTAGCTAGCTCCGCCCCTTTTAACTTCACATGTACAGCAATGTCTCGGTCGATAGTTACCGTCATTAGGTACCCTGATATAGCTGATCAGGTAGTCGACTGACTAGGCACGTTATCTGCATCACTAACTGTACTGTTACCTGTATCAAATACTTCTGTTTCCTCAGCTATCATTCCACTTGCAATAGAAACCTTGCTTGGTGCAATAATTTTGTGTTCTAAAATTGCGTCATAACTCGAACTTTCGTTCAACCTGACTTCAGCTACCGGTAATCCATCTTTACCATCATTTGACTCTACATCTGATTCACTCTCATGACTATTTCATATACTAACAATCTCGTCAGTAAAATCAGTCACTGTATCACTATCTGTATGTATTACACCAGTTCCGTTAGGTGCATCCTACACAGATGATACACAGTTAATAGCATCAGTCACTATCAACTTACATGTGTCTATCTTGTCATTCTTGACAGTGAAATCAGACTTCGTCCCGATTTCAACCCTTAACTATCATAAGTCTAGATTTTCTCTATATTCGAGCTCTAGTGTTCTTTCTTATAACTTCTTGAGTTCTAAGGTTAGTCTACGTAATTCAAATTGATCCATTTCGGACTGGATTTCTATTTCTCTCATTTCCTCAAGGTATCTCTCAAATTGGGAATTCCTATCACACAATTGTTCTAATAGTACCCTTGTGATTTCCAGGTTTGAACTTGCTAAAGTTATCATTCTTTTCCTGTGTTTTATGTCTCCCTCTATCATTTCTATGTCGAAATCTAGTTTTTTTTCTACTTTCTCTTTCCTTTCTATTCTTTTTAGTCTGTCAACCTCAGTCGTAACATAGCTAGTTAGTTCTCTATCTTTGTATCCTAGTATCGAACCTTACTTTTTCAGGTTTTTGACAACCTGATCGAAATCCATTCCTATATTTATTTAGAACACTTGGTCTGCAATAAATATCTTAGCGTTGTGTGCACAATAACACGTTCGGCGATAACACGATTTATCCTGACTGTAATACTAGGCTACAACCGTACAGTATCACTAATTTATTCAGAGCACCCGGTCTTAAAAAAATTACGTTAATGCTACACACTCTGCTATGCTTCGTGACAATGTATTTGCCCCAAGGCTCCTCATAATGCTAGGCAACAACCTTTCAACTTAACTATTATATTTAGTTGTCTAAATATAAATTCCTGAAGTCTACTATTACTAATGCCATTACTCAGTGGCAATACAACTTGACTTTTCTTCACAACGATCTACTTAGTCACTTCCACACATACGACTAATAAACATCAATATATAGTGATGCTACAAAGCCTATTATATAAACGCACAATTTAACTGTTAATATGTCTAGCACTAGCTACAACTAAAATGTATCCTCAACATACGACAATTATACACAGGACTCTTAGCTGCAAAAAGAATACATGCACAGCAATGCAACAAATGAATTCAAATATAATAATAAAAATCTACTCCAATCAATAATCAGAACAGTGTATATATCACATATCTTTAGTAGTTTAAAAATGTTATTGTCTAGGATGATAAAAAAATTATAAAAAGATCAATTATAAAAAGATTTCCCTAGGTTCTCCCACGAATGAAATTACTGGATACTACATCCACCGGGCAAGCTCCCATTTGTCACATGTCCGGTTTAAATTTAATGACTCTGTCCTGTTTTAGACTTTCAGGTATCAATATTGGTTATTGATTAATCTCTAACAATAGCGACAGCCAGACGGCCATATCTATCTACTACGAAAATGCCATATAATTCAGGCTATTACTCACTGACACCTCACTAGATAAATCAGTTGACTTGCCTAAGCTAGCAACGTTATCTCCCCCCTTTATTTATAAATTAAGAATTATGATCTTGTCTTATGGCTCGGCCCCCAGCTAGCTAATTTCCAGTAGTGCTAAAAACACTTATATAACAATGGGTAAGATAACAACAAATTTAATAACAATTCATAATAGAAAAATGAACATTAATGAAACACGGATTACTAGAGACAATCTATCCTGTTCAGCCCGAATTCTGAATGGCTATATATATATGCTTTAATACATTATGTTCTGTTTATATCTGAGACTTATCCCACTTATCCAATTGTTCATAAAGTATTTGAAATACTGCTGTCATCTATTCGACCAGCGCAGATCTGATGTCATGCTGCAGTTATCTTCTGTCTGGTCTCTCCAACATTGGATACGGCACCAGGCATAGTCCTCAAACAGTTGGCCTCAGACTCTGAAGATTCCAGGTTTAAGACTCCAAGTCAAATGTCTTGGATCCGAGTCTCATCATCAAGACTCTAAGGCCAGCTGTAAATGAATAACATCATTCTACAGTTACCTACAGCTAATTCACAATCCCTAACCAATAAAACTATCTAAATGAACAAATGATTTAGTTTTACACTTGTATAGTTTCTTATTACAATATATTTTAGCCTGTGGTTCACATGTTGCTTATTAATGATTATCTATTTACTGTTAGCGCTTTTCCGTTATAACGATTTTAACAGCGGGAATATAGCAATACACACGAGGTTATTTTATCTTGATCATTCTACAAAGTGTATCAATCACTAACGCCTCTTAGCTTCTGTGAGAAAAATACATCAATCATTTAACAATCATTTAACAACCACATGAATATTTTATACAATATTCTACAAATGAGAAATACAACAATTTAGATAAGTCAACTATATTTACTACTATGTAAAGTCATACGCGGCCAATGGATGCAATGGCCTTCTCTGGATAATGGGCACTGTGAATGAATCTGAGCGTCTAAAGAATTTTGATTCATTCACGCGTATATATGAATGACTCTAGGTCAGCTGGCGGATTAACGCTACGTCACGATACGGAACGCAAGTGACCAAATATGGACATCTCGTATTCAGTTAACGGCCTTCCCCTCACCTCTAGGTTGATCTATATACTCTCAACTCATAAACAAGTTATTGCACCATCCGAAAACACTTGCCTAATGGAAGTGTCTTCTCGTAAATTTAAAGAGACAGTTTAGAAACGATTAATAAACAAAAATAATGTTTCCATAACTCGGAATAATTTGCCCATAATTCCCTGACACATACATATATCATATCCTTACATAGAAAGATACATTTTGTCCATGGTTTTAGACAAACCAGCATGAAGCCTCATTCTAGGATGCAAAGATGTTACCTTCACAGAGACAAAGGAACCCGTTTGGAGATACAGTCGTACACTCGTTTAGTATGACGAAAAGAGATTAAACCATTATGGAGGCAGCCTATGAACCAATCATGACTAGTGCTCTTCTAGCTGAATTTTCCAATGCATAAGCCAACGATGATAGTCTAGCTAACTGTCGTGTGTATCATAAGTGACAGAAAAGATAAGAAGATAACTTTCTATTCATATAAAAATAGCATTTGTGGAGGTCCACAAAGATATGCATGTGTAGCTTGTTGTCCCCACTGTTTTGGAACCAGGTAATGGAAGCAGGTCATTCTGTCCTGCTTAGTGGACATGCGGCACACATACATGTATTAAACAGCACTATTACTGGCCGAACATGAATGCTGATATCGAGAGATTTCTGAAATCATGAAAAACCTGTCATCGCCATGTATCTAAGGGTCACACCCCACCAGTACCCCTGGGGGAAACTCATATCATTCATAGCCCCTTCCAACGTGTGGCAGTGGACATAATGAGACCACTACCTTATTCAAAGTTAAGGAATGTGTAATTTTGACAAGAGTAAATTATGCTACGATGAGGCCAGAAGCAATAGTCCTCCCTGTTATTGATAGTCACTGCATAGCGGAAGCTCTACTTACCGTGTTTTCACTTGTGTGATTTCCTGAACAGTTGTTATCAGATAATGGTTTGCAATTCACCAGAACACTTATTACCGAAGCATTGAAAGGTTTTTCCTTTCACACACTTCAACACAACTCGCTACCACCACCACCCCTAATATAATGTGAAGACAGGAAAAAATGTAATGGAACGCTCATTGGAAAGCTTAAACGTCTAGCAGATGGTAACACCACTAATTTGGACCAATATTCATTAGCAGCCCTTTTCGTGTACCATGAACTTCCATACAGTTTGCTCATTGGCCTTTGTATGGCCAAGATGTCCGAGGCCCACTGGAAATATTATGCCAGTTGTGGACCAAGGAAACGACTACCTTGAAACTAATGTAAATGAACTATAAGACAGTTTACAAATGGTCAGAGACCTAGCGCAAGTAAACTTGTACAAAGCCAGACAAAAACAGGACAAGTACTACAATCAAAGGGCCCGCAAAAGAACACTAGAAGTAGGGGGTAAAGTCTTGCTACTTCTCTCCACTCATACTAACTGTAAGTCTCTTGGCAAGGCCCATTCGTATTGACTTATCGGCCATAACTATGCCCTTAAATTAGGGGTAAAATTCACACACTATCACATTAAATTGCTCAAGGATTATTACAAGCGTACCGTGACTGACGGGGCAGAAACTGCCCCACCCTATTTTGTCAGAGTAGCAGTGACTGTAGAATATATATGAAATTATAATAACGACAGGGAATTGTTTGGCCACTATATGTCCACTGAAGAAAACACGAATGCACGCACACTGGCACATGAAACCCCCCCTCCATTCAGTCAGCTAAGGCTGGATGCCTTTAGAATTCAGATCGCTGACCCACTGGACTTGAATTTCGTAACTCAGCCGCACTGTTACCAGATGTTAACTGCTCGTTAACTGATATCTTTTAATTATTTAACCTTGAAGCTAAGTATTTTGCTTGTTTGTGTTATATTTATCTAAATGCACTATTTTCTAAAGAATAATTTAACTCGTCACACATGTGAGAAGAATGTACTTAAGAATTGTATTCCGTTATCTTGATATTTCCTATTTAAATGAGTTCATTGTGGATCATTATAAATTTGCGTTTTGAAAGCATAGTTTAATTCTATTGTAATTTTGTCATGTGGAGTTATTATGAATACTTACCATATCTCTTTTATTTGAAATTATTAAACCAAATGTACTTTTATATGTTTCTAACCCTGTATGAGTAGCTATTTTTATCATCAGTGTTACTATGGATTTTAACAAACTTGGAACCCCATTTTATTATTCTTAATTGAGGGAGTATCATATAATGTCACCCTCTTCTAAAAGCAGGCTACATGCAAACCTACATGCTAGAAAGGCTGATCCTTATCCCAGCTGGAAACATACCTGAATGTTCTTAACACTCGCTGTAATGAACCAATATGAACATCACTCAACTGCAAGCAAACAAATGTACTAAAACATCATCTGTAAATCAAACTGACCATATAGATAACATGTATCTTGGTTCCCAGCGTCAATAAATTAGAATAATTTTACTAACCCTTATTGCGAGTTATCAACCAAAGCAGGAAATCATTTTCTGTATATATTATTGCTGAAGGTAGGTGGTTTTGCTTGACTAACTAATATTATATTCCTGTTTATCTCTTGATATTAATTATATTTTATATTTCACTTATGATATTAATTATATTTTATATTTCACTTATGATATTAAAATATATGATGACCATGCAAGATTGAGTGTTCTCTCATAGAACACTTGAGGATGAATTCTTAGCCCATGTGTATTTCACTGGCAGATCAGATCCTTATCTGAGACATTGGTTTGATGAGCATGGAGCCACAGGATAACACCAGAATGGAACCTCTTTGTCTTGGATGTTGACTTTGATGAGTATTGAGCCGTGAAGTAACCCTAGAGCAGAATGACCCATGGACCAAAGACCTATTCAATGAACCACATGTGCATCTGCTAACGATATTCACAGGGACTCTATTTGACAGGTCAGGTGATCTAAGTTAAGTAATTATAAAGTCATCAACTGCACAGATTCAGTCAACATCTCTCAGATTTATTTTAGACTTCACTCAGAAACATTTAGTATTCTCTTATAAACTCATTTATAGTTCGTTCATACAAACAAACCAGATACCTGCTACAGTGCCGTAGGACTAAAAATGAACATTCTCTTACAATACAGAATGGTCATGAAACTATATACATTTATAAACTCTAATTGTGACTGTGGAACTATTTGCTATATGTAACCATGCTGTCTTATCTTATTTCATTTTGAAAACATGTATTGTTGATACGTAGACCACTCATGTTAGAATGATTCACTCACCTGTTTTATGTTGTAGTTTGTCACCCGAATTACTTACTACCCTGGCTGTATGTACCATGGGGATCGATCTATCTTCCAGAACTATCACTCTTCTATTCTATATTATCTATTATTCATCTTTCTAACACTTGCGGCCAGCCAGAAGGTGTGTTTTGGGGGATTAGCCTAAGTGTACGGGCAGCCCGGGATGATGGAGAATTAACATCATGCCCATCTCCCAGAAAAATGTAACATTAACACATAAACAAACAAACAAACACACACACGTGCCTTTTATTGCTTGCTGCTACTTAAAATTGGAAACATGTCATTTTCCTAAGGTAGGAAACATTTTGAATGATTCCTTTTCCATACTACATTTAATATTATTTTGTTTTATGTATGCTTTCTTGTGTGTGTGTGTGTGTGTGTGTGTGTGTGTGTGTTCACGTGTAAAAGTGCGTGCGCGCGGACTTATTTGGGCAGACTTGAAGTTTTCATATATCTAATTTTTAAACAAAAGTATCCATAAAGATAAACATGAATTTACTGACAATTCACTGATTCAATTTGATTCTCATGATTAGATGAAAAAGTATACATAGCAATAGCTCCGCATGAGAAAATATATACTCTAAATATACTACCGAATCTTTTACAGTTAAAAATAAATCTTACTATTATATGTAATTAAGAAAGACAGCATACTCATTTCAGTTTTGCAACATTGTAATATCACTTTATTAGATCACAAGATAAGGTCACCATACAACTATAAATACAAAATGTTTCATTGGTAATGAATGTCACAGCAAACAGATTGTATTAATTAATATAAAGCACATAAAACAACACTTTTATTTTGTGATAATCCATTCAAAATTATTTTGAGGTTGCTTTACTAGATCCAAAGTAGTACGTGAAAACAGTAGTAACCCTAAACGTGTATGCACTGCTTGACAAAATGGCTGCAGATGAGAAAAATGAATTGTAAATAAAGCCTGCACGGGGTCTATATACCATTAACATGTAAATTAAGATTGCTTTAAACTTTTATGATGTCAATCACAGTGTTATTTACGAATATTATGACAATTGTACATAATCCATACAGAACATAGACAGCAAGAACAGCTTCATGTGAGACTGTAAACTTTGAGTGGTTCTTTTGCTGGATCATTTCTGCATAGAAAATACACAAGCGCTTCCTATGTAAGTTTACACAGAAGCTTCAGTTTCTTTTTTGGTGCAGTTCTATTTCAAGGCTAAAAGCTATCATCGTTAGGTTGTTACACGGTTGAATACCATTCTCTATTCATCCTAATTTGTTAGTTGCCCCTTTTCAGTTAGCAAAACTACAAGACTGCAGTTGTTCTGGAAACATCTTTGATGGGGAAAGTATTGACAGTCTGTAATATATTTGCATGTGAAAAGTGTGGCTAGCGATCTCAAGTTTAGTTACTCATGAGTTCACTCATCGCACTAATCTGCAATCATTCTATCAATAGTATATCACTTCTCTTGGTGTGTGTGTATGTGACGTAGGGATGATACTTAAATCTGTCAAATAATTTATAATTGGTCAAAGGCAGACAAAAAGCAACATCATTATACTACCTGTCTAAGAGGCTGAAATGTGGATCTATAGCGTTTTTTATTTGATTGTTATTAAATTTTCTACCAATATGTAGGAAAATAATAAAAACAGTTATTTTGTATCATTTTTACACACTTTCCTAAGGCTAAGTGCTTATACAAGGTCGACTATTTAAGAATATTTTCAAATAAAGTACTTGCCAAACAATCCAAATGTAGCAAGACAGTACCCTTTCATCATTATCAAGACTCAAATTGGATGATTAAACTTCTTTGTTGTATTCTCCAAGTATCTTGGTATTTTCAAAGAGATAAAGGAATTTTTTAATCATGCTCTTCCACGAAATCTTATTTATATATAATTTATTTGGGACTTTTGAAGATATAATATTTAAAATTCAATCTGTAGTGTAAACTCTGGGATAGTTTGCCATAAATCTGTTTCTAGACCTATCAAAGAAAGAACCTTAGACATAGAGCAACATGATTTTAGCCTGGTCACGTTGCTGTAGTGAAAGAGAATCAACTAGCGAATCTGTGAAGAAAATAACATTTATACTTTAATAATTTTCCTGTGTATCCACCCCAAACTGGCAATCTGGTTAATTAACATATATAAAGGTACTACAACTTTTACCTTTAGCTAATGTACGCCCATTTATATTAATAAAGATAGTGATCACTTGAGAAGGAAATATGGTTCAGAGGGTCTCAAAGAGCCAATGCATTATGACAAAAAAAGCACTTTCACCTGTGGCAGATTGGCATATACTTACTAAGATTAAAGTGGTAGTTATCACAAGAAAATACTCTTTTACGTTCACTTCTTCAAATTAGTGGAGAGTAAGTAGGCTTTTAAATATGCATAGGCAATGATGGACAGTCAACGTTTTCTGTTACATTTAAATGTATGGAATGTCAATTACTAATATTTTACACAATTACTTCGCATTCATTAGTTATAGTCATAATTATTGTCTCACACAGTATAGTTATTACAACTAGTATTATAGAAACTTCTGTTAGGGAAAATGTCCACTTTTCAAAAACCCACGTACATTACACACACATACACACAAAATATACACACAAATTTATTATGCATAATATATAGTAACTAAAGTACATATATAGTATAGACATAAAAAATACAGATATTCAAAAATGATACATTCCATTAATACATAATATACAAAATATACATAAATAAATAAATATCTAGATATATTTATGTAATGTGTGTGTGTATTTGTGTGTTTGTTTATATATATATATACACATACATACATCAATAACAATCATGTAATAACATCCATACTACTTTACAGCAATTAAAAAGAATTTACAACTGGTTTTTAATAAATATTAAGCTATGACTGCATTCTTGATATATGTTCAAATCTTAATACTTTAAAAAAGACATTTCTAAAATGACTAAAAATACATATGTCTATATAATGAAGGTTTTAGTGAAAGTCATAAAAGCATTTTCCAATTAAAAATTCATGTATATGCATTATATATTAAATATAAATAAAAAGAATTCAATAACATTGGAATACAAATAAACTTCGCATGCTTTGATATCCATTGTTTATTGATTGCATGTGAATAGTGCAGTTTAAATATAGCAAATAAGTGTGTGTGTGTGTGTGTGTGTGTGTGTGTGTGTATGTGTGTGTGGTGTGTGTGTGTGTATGTGTGTATGTGTGTGTGGTGTGTGTGTGTGTGTGTGTGTGTGTGTGTGTGTGTGTGTGTGTGTGTGTGTGTGTGTGTGTGATTGTCTGTCTGTGAAAGCAAAATCATACATTTTGTTTGTTAGTTAAATACTGCTTTATGTTTTTCAAGTATACATTTTTATGTGATTGTTACGCCTACTCATTATTTATAGATGAAACCAATGAAAATAATAATGATAATTATAATTTAAAATAAAGATAAATAAACATGAAATGTATTTCGTTGATAAACATAATCTCTTCTTGCTACTGTGTAAATTATTTGCATGATGTGAACAATACACATTTATTAAGCTGATGACTTGGATTATAATATCATTGAATTAATTTTGTTAATACTTTCACTGAAGTTCAATAATTCATCAATCATCATTATACTGAGTTCTTTTTAAAATAAACTTTCAGTCTGTCGACAATCATTAGTAAAGATAGCTGGGAGATTGAGAGATCTAGGCATTAGAGTCTTGTCATTTAAGATCGGTCCATCCAATCCATGATCAGTTGGATTTTTCAAACCAACACCTCCTCTCCCAAACCCCAGACGGTTGAGCTCAGTGAGCAAAATTGTAAAAAAGCTTAGTTTTTAGGACAAGAAATGGTGAATAAATTGTGAAGCACATAAAGATTTTAGGACATGAAATGGTGAATAAATTATGAGGCGCATAGATGTTTTAGGACAAGAAATGGTGAATAAAATGTGAGGCACATAGATGTTTTAGGACAAGAAATGGTGAATAAATTATGAGGCGCATAGATGTTTTAGGAGGAAATGGTGAATGAATTGTGAGGCACATATATGTTTTAGGACGGAAATAGTGAATGAATTGTGAGGCACATAGTTGTTTTAGGACGGAAATGTTGAATGAATTGTTAAACATATAGAGTTTTTAGGACCAGAAATGGTGAATGAATTGTGAGGCACATATATGTTTTAGGACGGAAATGGTGAATGAATTGTGAGGCACAGAGATGTTTTAGGACGGAAATGGTGAATGAATTGTTAAACATATAGTTTTAGGACAAGAAATGGTGAATGAATTGTGAGGCACATATATGTTTTAGGACAGGAAATGGTGAATGAATTGTGGAACACTTAGAGGTTTTAGGATAGAAAATGGTGAAGTTGTAAAGTGTAATAATTTTTAGGATTAGGATATGGTGAGAAAATTGTTAAGCGCTTAAGAATTTTAGGATTAGAAATGGTAAATAAACTGTAAAACACTTAGAGTTTTCAGGATAGAATATGATGAATAAATTGTAAAGAACATATAATTTTTATGTGATATTGCAAATAAATAGTAAAGTTCTTAGAGTTTTTAGGATAGGTGTCAGGCGGAGCAAAACTTAGCCCGGCATCACTCCATAAACATTTAAAAATTAAAATAATAAAATATAGATACATGAGAGGTATAGGAACCATAGCATAAAATATACGTTTAAAACATTCAACCAAGACACTAATTACAAGACTGACCAGCCACTCCAAGACATTAGCAGGATGTTAGAGTTATACAAGAACTGACCACCCAGGGCTAGGGCACAGGAAACGGTTAGGGATCAAAGGGGTCACTTGTAGCTAGCTGATAGGGAAGGGGATAGACTCACACTGAGCTATAGGCCAGAATACAGGAAGCGGTCGGGGGATCAAAGGGCCACTCTTAGATAACAGTAGAGGGAAGGGTTAGTCTCAAAGAAATACCAGGAATAATGGAAAGCCTTTATATAAGTCGGACCGAACCAATTCTCTTCACTAGCTCAGAACAACCCGAGTTTTAAAACACGCAGGAGCAGCCCCAGAGATTTCATCTGGTAACATTATAGAAGGAAACAGTGAGAAAATTTCTAAGTCAGAAAGACTAATCCTTGAGTGTATTACACTCCAACCAGATGACGTTGGGTTCATTCGGTTTCGGAACGTGAAAGGTATGTGTGGCTAATTTTAATTTTGTAAAACTTAGCAAAATGATAATAGGATGTGTGAGGATGATTTATGTATTTTAACTATACCTTTCTTTCAGATTAGTGCCAATGTGCTCAGGGAAGTAATAGCCCTGGCACCTAAATACTTTTATTCTGTAATCAGCAGTTACTTACACTGCCTTAATTACATTTCAGAACCAAACAGTAATCAGAAAAAGAGTATCAACAAAAAGTATCTAGAAACAGTAGCTAGAGCCAGACAGCAGATGACATATTCTGCCAGACCAGCTGTTCACGCGGAGCGAGAAGGGGCGGAGCCAGCTTGCTGTTCAAGGGCCTGCCGTTGGGGAACGCTTGCGCGACGGGGACTCAACGCTGTGTTGACCTTTGCTCGAGCTGTTGAGCTAAGTATAGAAACATAAACATTGAGCAGAAGTGCATAATAGTGTATTGGAACTGAAATACAGAAAAAGGAACGATTTGGGGAAAGGAAAACGGACACTAAAAATCACTTCATAGGGGGGCTAGCATCTTCCTGAATTAGTTATAGGACTTATATTTTTGTAATTATTTTGACCAACATTGTTAACTGTTCTTCTTTTGTTGTTATTTTCCTTATTCTATTTCCTTTTATTGTTATATAAAGTTATTGTTAAATTTTCACTAGTGTTGTCAAATTTATTGTCATTCTTGTCTAGTACGATTTTATAATTGTTATCGTCACGTCCGTCTAACGTCTGTCTTGAGTCTGTCTTTCGTCTTATCTGTCTGTCCGTCTTATCTGTGAGGAATCGTTTCCTCTGGGGGCTCATTACGAGTTACCGGAAGTGACGTCCTCAACTTGTTGTCCGTCCTAGATACCCGTATTTAGGGGGGTACCAAAAATAGGAAATGATAAAATAAACATAAACATTATTTTATTAATTTCAGCTGAAAACATTTTATTAATTTTAAAACAAAAATCCTTATAAATAACCACTTTGTTATGGAATAATGGGATTGTATAAATACAAGAATGTTTCATGAATGGAGCAATTTGATTCAACAATACATAATTAAAATTAAAAGAATTAAAATAAGCAAAATGAAATAACATGCTGATTGCTATATAATAGACATATTAAATCAATATCATGTTACCTATATATACCTATATTAATGTAAATCTGTAGAGGCCTACCTGATTATTTATATAATTACTAATAAGATCATATTTATTCAAACTGATAAATTCAAATTAATGTTCATTTGCTGTATATTTTGTTGGGTGACTTATAATTATATCTGCCTCTGTTACTCTGGGCACAGTGTTTCTTCATTATCTTTCAGTGTTCAGTGGTATTTTATTGAGTGACTTTTCATTAAAGCTCCTTCTATTACTTTTGGCAGAATGTATTCACCTCAGTGACTATTTTAATATCTTCCAGCGTATTCAGGAGATATGCATCTTTATTGAGTGACTTTTCATTAATGCTCCTTCTACTACTCTTGGCAGAATGTATTCCCCTCAAGGACTATTTTATTATTTTATCTTTCAGCATATTCAGGAGATACGTATCTTTATTGGGTAACTGTCCATTATTTCTGTCTCTAATTTTCTTGGCAGAATGACAACTGTATTATTAATAGTGTGTCGAGGCTGTTTATTAGGTGGCTTTATTATTAACATCAGTATTGTTTTCAATAGAGTGGGTGTACCCTTACTAACTACTTTATTATCTATCAGAGTATTTTTATCGAGTAACCTTTACATTATTAGTCTAAATGAATCTTGGTAGACTGCGTATCCTTTCCAGACTCTGTGCCATTCCATCATTATTATGTCTATAGCTGTCTTTAACATTCTCATTGTGTGACTGTACGTCAGTATTATGTCAATGGCTGTCTTTAACATTCTCATTATGTGACTCAACGTCATTATTATGTCCATGGCTGTCTTTAACATTCTCATTATGTGACTGTACGCCATTATTATGTTCATGACTGTTTTTAATGTTGTCATCACATGGCTGTACAGAATTCAATTTACAATCATCAAAGGCACCGTTACCTTCGTTCTTATTTTCAGGTCCAATGACAGACAGCACTGTCGGCAGAAAGAGGATAGCGTGAAGAACTCCAAATCCAGTAACCAACAACATTATCTGAAAGAACGTTTTAAAAATATACGAGTCGGAAAAAACCAGCAAGATGACACCCAACAAGGCAGACAAACCGCCATTAAAAATGGGACTGGCCGCATGCGCGATGGCATCCTTGGCACGTTCCAGTCGGGACTCTGAGTTGGACACAAGGTAGGCCGAACAGACGTGGGAAGCGAAGTCAACAGAGAAACCGACACTCATTTCAAGATGGATCATGGTTATAGACGAAAGAGTGATGTCCCAGTAATACATGAAGCCAAAGATTCCCACCATGATCATGATGATGGTCACTCCAACCAAACACACCATCAACACCTGTGGTAAGAGGATGACAGTGACCACACAAATGACGGCCACTGACACGCCTACCATCTGAAGAGTTGCTGGTAATACTGCCAAGTACTGCTCGAATGCGACGAATGCCTGTGTAAGGAATTCATCAGGTATCATCATCATCATCATCATCATCATCACTATTACTGATCCTCTTTCTTGTGATTATTATTATTATTATTATTATTATTATTATTATTATTATTATTATTATTATTATTATTAAATAACAATGTCTTAATATATAATAATTTGAAGAAACAATGAATGATTTTCAAGGTTTCACTGTGACTAAAACTGATTTTATAAATATTTTATATGAAGAAACTCAGTAATTAAGTTAACTGAGGGTAAATGGATAACGTACAACTGCATTTTAACAGACAGAATAAATGTACTTAGAGTCTCACTGTAAGTTTGTAATATTACTTGCACAAGATGTAGGTTTTATTGCAATCGTTGCAGCAGTGTGTGTTTGAATTTCGTGAAATTTCTGCAGACAAGTGTAAACTCAATATTCATAAGATGTAAAGATGTACCAACTACTGTACTGAGTTATGTTTAAATAAAAACGCATTTGTATGTTATATTAAAGTAATTAATATTTATTCACTTACCTGATGGTATGCAAAGACTGGTAATGATGAAGCATCAGCTATGTCTCGCATTCTCACCATCATATCTGCTTGTTGGTACTGGTCAGTTATGGGGTGTGAAAATACATAGCAACGTGATGCAGTAATGGCCGTCTTGTTCTCATTCAGCACAACGTCGTTTTGAAAATCTGGATTGGCTGGAAGGAAACGCTCTACAAAGTTTTTCAAGAAATCAGTAGCGGAGTAAACTGAAGAATTAGCAAAGGCAGTCAGCCAACACCGCTCAAACTCAGAGTCTATTTGCGAATCATTTCGGGCTCTTGCAAGAAGCACTCTCAGCTGATTGCCATCCTGACCTGAGTAGTCGACTTGCTTGTGCACGACAAACCCAATAGGCAAGCGACTAGGGAAGTACTGGTCACTCACTCTCAGGAAGGAGTTATAGTAGGAGGATTCAGGAACAAGATTTTCTAAGCGCAGTCCCTGTTTAAGATTGACCACTCCATATATGGAAGCAGCCAAGTAACCAAGAAAGAAAATTATAATAATCACTCGAGCAACGGTGCTGGTGACGATACTCGGAAGAAACAAGCGTGGTAACTTCTCGCATCTGAAAAATTGTAAAAGTAAAATATTATCTATCTATCTATCTATCTGACTGTCTGTCTGTCTATACGTCACACCTCTGTGCACCCTTAACTCGTTACGATTATTATTTATGAATTAATAACACATAACTAATTACAAGTCTTATTTTATAGTTATTAATAATTCTCCCTCAAGACCAATATGACTTTCATTTGGCGGATTCTAAGGGTGTGGTAAAACGTTAGTGTTACACAACAGTAAGACGTTTTACTGTCTCATAATGTTCTGCTGGGTGAATCTTTTACTAATAAAAATCAGTTTTTCATTTATATTTAACAAGCCCCATCCACCCACTGTTACTGCAACATATGTTTTAATATATGTGCAAAAACGTTAATGAATTTAAGAATCAATTTATTCAGTAAACAATCAATGTTTGAATGTAATTAAAAGAGCGTTGAAATATATATCACTTCACAACAAACGCTCACTTGCTTTAGTGGAATGTGCCAAGTAGGTGAGAGGTTGATGATCTGTGTGAAGATCTATTAAACAAATTATGTATTTTTGATGACTATTTTTCTTATTATTAATTGTTTCTTTTGTTAACAGGCTTTTCACTGCTTTGCATATTTATCATGAAAGCTTCCATTATGGTATTAAGTTTAAGGCCGAGGAAAGACTTGTTTACGCATTCAGAGAATATAGGCTAGGTCACAGGTGAAGGACACTTCAAAAACTGGATACTAACAACCCATATATGTCATTTGCTTTACGTGCAATGCCGTAGCTCTAATTTGTTCGTTGACCTTCACCCATTGATATAACACCTGAATGAATTGGCTCGCGTCAGATGCATTCACCACCACACAGTGCACCCGACTTACCAGGGGGAAAATAGAGATGAGTTGCATCCCATTATGATTGTGCCTAAAAACACAGTAGTAATACACTTGTTTTTTCTATAATCGAAACTCTTTCTTGTAGAATTGATACTATGTATTTTGTATTGTAAATGTGTGTAGAATATTATTGTGAATTTTAATGCTGCTAATGTTAATACATTTTCCTTACAGAAATCTAAGTGGTGTAGCAATATTACATTGTAAAGTGGTGGAAAATGCCATGTGTATGTAGTTGTATCGCCGTTGATTAATTGTTTATCATGGAAGAGTTAACGTGCTGCATGGATCACAAGCTAAATTGTATTATGAGCAACTGTAGTGTAATGAAGGAAATATATATATTTAAAGATTTTATACATTAGAATTTCCATGTAATGTAAACAATGAATTAGTGAGATTGTAAAGAGTGATTATCACTGCCACCCCAAAGCCCATAGAATCACTATTACCACATGAGGCTGTAACATAAATAACTATGTATTTCGGCTGGTCTTGAGTTTAACTCTCAAGCTTTAACATTACCTGCTAATGCTGAGCTCAATGGAGGGAACCAGGAGCCAACTTGCAGAATGAGTGAACATCCATGCTAAAGTTAACGTCTACGCCCGAAACACGAGACTGCTAAGACTGCCATATGATGTCAGCATCGCACCAAGTGAACAACAATGCACAGTGTGTTCCACCAATCAAAGGACATTAAACTAAGTTAAGTTCCTGACTCAAAACAAAAGATAAACTCTCGTATCGTGTGGTTAAGCAAATGATTTATTGGGCCACAGAATAACACTCTCTATGTAACCACGGAAGTCAAATTGTTAATTTTCTTGTTTCAAATTTAATTTTATTGTTATTAAATTTATTTATTGTTATCTCACCATGTTGTTACATAATTGTTTGTAACCGACCATGTGATTAGCTAACTGGGCGCCTAGCTGGAATAAAGGGATAAAGAATCATAAATATTAATCTATATAAAAGGGGGAGATAACATTTATAGCTAAGACAAATCAACTAACTTATCTGGACTAAGTGTTGCGAATAATCGGCTGATATTGTGGCACTTGAGGGAAGGAGAAGTTAGGCTGTCTGGCTTCGCTAATGTTAGAAATTATCCAATACACAAATATTGATAACTAGAGCCTAAATTAGGACAGGGTCATTAAATGAAAACTACACATGTGACAATCTGTCTGAATGACAAAATGTTTTGCCATATAGACATACTTTGAATTTCTGGAAAGTGAAGATAATTTTGAGACATTTTTACTCTGAAGTGGAATAATTTTCTTCAGGTATGTTTAATTAACGGCTGGAGTATTTGCCTATTAGGGTGTACCTACTTGGAGTTTGCTGCCAAAGAGCTGAGATATAAAAAGATCAAGGTCAGTTTCAAGAGGACTCTGATGATAGACATTTCTTTACCAGCATGATGAGCACTGTATCTTTTGTGTCATTGTTTGTTCAAGGTGAACATTTGTAAATTGAGTTTCACCCAAATTTCTAATTGTATAACCATAATAGTTTTAATACATGTAAATTAATTTTATTTATGTTTTTCTATTGCAAATACATTTATTGTTTTATTACAACTAATAAATTAAATTAAATTGCATTTAGATTTATTTTGGTTTCAGCTTTCCTATAATTTTAAATATATATAAGCATTAAATATTAAATACCGTTGTATGCGTTTGTGTGCAAATGTTGTAAAATATTTAAAACTTTTATAAGTTTAAGAACTTCATTACGTCTTCTTTAGTAATATTTATTAACAGATGGATGGACAACTAAACCGATCAATAAATAAACATACATATATTTTCAGTAGTTAATTATAGCAATACTATAAATCTTACTATTTAAATATCAGGATGACCATTTTATCTTACTTTTATAAATGTATCTTTGTAGTGAGGGGTTGTCGTGAATCATTACAATACTGTACTTAGTTGATTTAAAGAGATGAGTTTGTTTAAAACTATTTGATGTAAAACAACTGGCATATACAAAAGTTGGGTAGAATAATCTACATTTCTTACAGTATATGTAAATTTTAAAATTGTATGTGAATACCTGCTTTCATCCTCTCGCTCATTTGTAGGAATAGATCCTCCACAAAAGAATGCAAAACACTTTGATTTTCCTTCAGCTTGGAGTTCACTTCTTGGCTTAGTTTTCTTGCAGGTATAACAGTGTCTACCAGAGTACACTCGTCTTCCGTGAAATGCCAGACAGCCACCAAACAAGGTGAGGTTATTGATGTAGCATACAAGAAGTGAGATGGCTAAGCAGATAAATGAAATAACAAGAATGACCATCAATACTGAAGGATGAGATGGCCAAACAGATAAATTAAATAACAAGAACGACCATTAGAAATGAAGCAAACTGGAATGACATAATATTATTGAACTGCTAAACTGACATTGGAAACTGTGTGTCTTTTGCTTTACAATAAGACGATTTCTAATTCTAATTAAGTTTATGAGTTGCACATTGTATTAAAAAATAAAAATAACAAGGAAGGATTAGCTAATTGGGGGGCAAGCAGTAATAAAGGGATAAAGAATTATTAATCTTAATTTATAAATAAAGGGGAGATAACATTGTTACCTAGGGCAATTCAAGTGATCTATCTAGCGAGGTGTCGCGAGTAATTGCCCAAATCTCTTGGCACTTAAATAGTGGATAAGTCAGGCCATCCAGCTGTTGCTATTGTTAGAAATTATTCAATAAACCAATATTGATAACTGGAATCTAAAATAGGACAGAGTCGTTAAACCTAGAACAACAATTGTAGCAATTTTCAGTTAACTTCCTTGTACCAGAAATTGCTCAATGCAATCAGCATTCTTTGCCAACATATATCACTGGAGTGCAGTGTATTCCATACAATTACCCACTGTGGTAGATACTTCTCGCATCTTCCATGGTCATAGCAGTTTATATTAAAACAATGAAAGGCTGCTTCTTCTCGGTAAAATATAATCAGGGAAGAAATGCTAAGTTTCTAGTTTATTCATCTTTAACTCCATTCTCTCTTACATTCATGTCTCAACTTACAGTTTCCTGCAACAGTATTTGTAACACGGAAAATACAAAACAATACATTAAATTAATTAAATATATTTCTCTAAATTTTCTTAAATTTAATATTTTCTTATGACAAACATTTATTGTGAATTTTGGCCATGAAAGCCAGGTAAGCCATTTAGACAACCGTCTTTGGTCCAGCCAGAAACAAAAGAACAAAGTGGGTTTGAAGTTGGTTAGCAAAGGGCTGACTTAAACAGGGTACGAGAGGGGGGACACTCAACGTGAGTAGCCAAGTTACGTAATCACTCTCACATCACCAGGCGGACAATGACGACCAGCGCATCGTGGTTGTCATGCATAAAGACCAAAACTCCCATTGGAATGCCGTCTAGAGTGCACGACCACTGGGCCGTGACTATTGCACAAAAGGGAGAATAAAGGAGTAAATTTTGCCTGAGGGTTAAAAGTCAGCGCGATGCCCGATGCAAAATGCAAAACACATAAATACCCGACTCAAGCCCAATATAATTATTCTGGAAAACAATTCCGTTTCCCATGCTAGACTTCCCACGGAGAGCGAGACGAGAAATAGGCACACCTGAATGGTAAAATACTATCTTTGTAAATAATGATTTTTGTTAAAGATAATTATTACAATTTTTCTACATTTCATTTTGATTCTTGTATTTTAAATTTGACTTGTATTTGTAATGTCATTCTTGGTATAAAAAGAATTCAAACAAACAAACATGTAAAGGAATTAATACGAGGACCAAGAATGAAATTACAGATTTTTGGTTAATGTGACATGAGCTGATGCACACACACACACACACACACACACACACATCTTTATATGTTTTATCAGTCTCGGAAGTCAAAAGTCAAGAGTCAACGCCAACCAGGATAGGTGAAGTTACTTGGAAACTCCATCTACCATGTTGCTCAACTTTATTTTGGACTTAAGAGATCTTGGACAGTTTACGATGGTCTGAAGTCTATTGTCCCTTGGTATTTTCAACTACTGCATGGAAATCCTAGTCGTCGGGGAGACAACAGATGGATAGCGAGTAGGAATTCGTCTGAAGCCAGGACCACTTGACAGAACGCATACTGTGTTTCGCGTGATGCAAATTAGAGAATTTGTGATAGTGCTATCGGGGAGATAGGTACTAAATTACGGACTCACTGTGATAAAGTTCGGTAAAGTGAAGGCTGACGAATGGATATACCAATAACAAGAAGTGACTAAGTATTGAGAACTAAATATTAACGTTGCTCTATCTATATCAGTGTAAAAGTATTAAGTGTGTTATGAAACATTCTTCTTTTCTACAATAACTGTGAATGTGTTAATTAACAGTACCTGAGTGAGTAGAACCCTAAAGGAACTGAATTTGTGTGAACATTTTAGCAGAGTGCTGAATAAAGACACTGTCCCAGACTTAATGAAGACGACCAGCATTGCAAGCCGCCGGGACAGAGAATTACGCTTGGAAAACCAGGTGATTTCGTGTCATACTTATTGTACATTCTGTAATCTGTTCTGTGATTTAATGTAAACTTCCTTTTCTATTCTGATGTTTCTTTATACATTTTTCATTCTTTAACTAGAAAGTATCGATGATTATTTTTACCTAATAATTGTTCTAAGAAATATTAATATTAATCTTTTAAGACTGTAGTCCTAGTAATTGTCTAAGGACTAAGTGATGATAAAAATATTCCTTTTCTTAAATTAATAAGCTTTTAAAAGAACTGCGATCTCCAAGCCTAGCCTTGAGTGTGATTTTCAACATATCGTTAATTGTAACCTTGAATTTATTATTAATTTTTTTCTTTTAATAAATTGTTAAATTTCCGCTTGTCTACTCTTGATTCTGGAAAGGAGGTAAATGTGCAGGGGGTAGGTGGGGGCAGTCAATGACGTAATTACGATAGAAAGCCGGTCTACGCAAATAAGTCCTATCCCCGACATAGGGAGCATTTGTGGAAGGCTAGACAAGGGACAGACTGACGAGATAGTTCAGTTGAGGGCTAGACAAGGGATAGACTGACGAGATAGTTCAGTTGAGGGCTAGACAAGGGATAGACTGACGAGATAGTTCAGTTGAGGGCCATTGACTAGACGAGTAATACCTGAGAGGGGGGAACACAGATTCAATAGACTTTCAGGGCTTGACTTAGTCGCTCCAAGACCGTAAGGACAAGACCCTTTGGGTGAGTGCGGGTGTTTGTGAAAAGAGAATAATTAATATGGATTATTAATAAGTATAATGTCATATAATTAATTAAGAACGCAAGACACCACACGAACCCTCACCACAGTATTATTAGCCCAATACACACATAGAGCATAATAAATACAACAAATCAATTTTACGACCGCATTCACTAGAAACAATGTCAAGCATCTAGCACACAATATATATGAGCATCTTAGTTCAAACATTTTTAGAAATAATAGTCTACTCATATAATACATCTCTACATAAAACAGGTATAACATGTCAATAGCAAAATGCACGAAATATTTCGAAGTTAATATCAATTAGTCAGTTAACTCACTATTAAGCTAATGACTGCCTTTCATGTCTGGACTTTTTGCCACTCCAAATTCAAGTGATTAGACAATAGAATTCTCTACAGCAGGTAAACTTCTGGTCTTAGCCCTTTGGCTGGTTTCATTCCCACAAATAGTAAACATTGAGTAATAAAAACTACTCATCCAGCTGGAACTGGTTTGGACTGCATCAGCCATTCCTAGCATATTCTCATCTTGAGTGGATTACTCCAACTCTGACACTTACAATTTACCATGTTAAGGAGTGCCCAAGGTCGGGTTACTTCGACAATTTAACAATTTATACAACAATTAAGTCTAGAAATAGGGATAGGCAAATTTACTTCACTACAATAATATTAATAATAATACTATCACTACTACTAATGACAAAAATAATAGCAATACTACTATTATCATTAATGCTACCAACACTCCTACTACTAATAATAATACAAGCAACTGCATTGATGATGATGATGATGATGATGATGATGATGATGATGATGATGATGATGATGATGATGATGATGATGATGACGACGATGATGATTACAGCAGCTATTATTAACAGTATTACTCTTTTATTTAGAAAACAAAATGGTAGACTAAAAGAGAAAATAGAATAGTCAAGTTAATTCTATTGAATGCCAAGGCTTTTTACAGTTTTGATTAAAGGAATTTGTGAGTACCAACACATTTTTATAGTATTGGCTGTGAGAACTTGTGAGTGCCAACCGTTTTATAGTACAATAGCTGTGAGAACTTGTGAGTGCCGAGACTTTTTAATGTATTGGCTGTGAGAATTTGTGAGTGCCAAGACGTTTTATAGTATAATAGCTGTGAGAACTTGTGAGTGCCGAAACTTTTTAATGTATTGGCTGTGAGAACTTGTGAATAATGTATCTCAGTTCCAGAAGTGCTGCAGTGCAAGTGTCGATCATGGCAGTAAGAAAGTGTTGTCTAAAAGTACACTTAGATTTCGTCTACTAGATAAACTAAATTTAATGGCAGTGTCTGATATTATTCTGGTATTCAATTTAAACTTATTATCCATCATCCACTACCTGACACTGAAAACACATATATCTATATATGGATTTGTGACAGAGTAAATTTAACTCTCTTATTTTAAAAATAAATTATTATATAAATTACTAATTGTCAGAGTAACCCGACCTTGGACATTCCTTGTGGTGTTATTTTTGAAAGTGTTTGAGTTGAAGTAAACATCTTGAGGCAAGAATACTCTAGATCGCTGTCGTAATGCAAGCTGAGTGAATAGTTTTAAGTTATCCGATGATTACGATTTATGAGGAGAATGAGACCAGCCAAAGACTTAAATTAAAGAATTCACTTACTGTAAAAAAATTCCACTCTCTGATCACTTTTGAATTTGAAATGGAAGGAGAATGTCTGGCTTTTAAAGGCTGTTGTTAGATTGATGATGAGTTAAAACTGACTGATTCAGAGAGAATGAACTAAGGAATATTTCATGTATTTTTGTATTTGATATGTTAGACTTGTGTAGAGATGTACTATGTGATTTGAGATAGATTGGCGTTATATTGTGATAAATGGGAAACGTAGGTTTGCTCCTTAATTATATATTGCAGTCAATAAGTGGCCATTTGATTTATGAGTTTCACCTTTGAGTTTGAGTTCTGAGCTTCAAGTTTCAAGTTCAACTCTCAAGTTTCCAGTTGCCTATTTCCTAGTTTACTGTTGTAAACCGCTATGACCAACCCTGATAAAGATGGGAATGGGGTGAAAGTGTAAGGGACACCTCCCTCTACTGATGTCAGGTGGCAAGATTTGTTAACTGCCAAACAATTTCTAGTGTAGAGAAATTGTGCGACATCACTACATTTATTGTCCTGTTTCAATGAGACGACAAGAAGAAGAAGTAACCAGGTCAACTCCAAGCAGCAGAACAGTGTTTTTCACATGTGAGTGATACATGTGGACCAGGTGAAATTTGACTGAACTGTAAAGTGTGATACTTTGGCAAAATGTGTGAAGACCGTGCTGAATCAGGTTATGTAAACTATTATATTGTTCACCTCTAATAACTCCATTTCTATTCTCTGATAGGACAACCATGCAATATGTATTAACTGTAATTTTACATCTTTATATATAGAGACTGTGTAACATGAAATTATCTGGTGTGTTCATGGAATATTGATGTCAAATAATCTAATTAATTGTAATTGTCATATGTATTTTTGATTGTTCATTTAATAAATGTATTGTTAAATTTATTGACCTTCTTACGCATATTGATAATTTTATGTTAGAGAAGAAAGTGGATGGATGGGGACTCGCTAAGTATAGATTAATGTCGGATTTGACTTCTCCTTTAGTAAGAAGTTTTCCACTCATGGAAATATGTGACCGTAAATATTGTTTTATGTTGTGGAAGAGAGAAAAAGTATACAACGCCCTCACATCCGCAAAGTAATAGACGAGTGGAGTCTGTTGGAGGATCATTAATAATAAAATTAATATTCTCATCACTTGCAATTAGTTATGAAATATTAATTATTAATACTATTCATTTTCATTAACTAATGGCGCGCATGTCACAGGATTACTTGACACTCTAAACACATTTATCTATACTCTACATGACTGAAACAATTCAGATAGGCAGCTATATTTGTACAGTTGAGGAACATTAGTATACGAAAACCTTATAAACTACAAGTAATATACACTGGTACTGGTGTGGCGAAAGAAATCAGATACACATGATGGATACTGTGCTCAGGAATGAAGAATTCGGATAATTTTCAATTACTTTGAATTAAACTGCATGTATATTAAAATGGTGCAGTCCTGCCAAAATCAAGGAATTGGAAGCAGATGGTAAAACGTAGCCATGTCTTCAGTTCTTGGTGTTGAAATAATGTGGATGTGGGCTACTCGATTGAAGCTGAGAATTTGAGATAAATAAAAGCTCCCCCCGCTCCTCGATCTGCTTCCTGTTTAATGCCCAGTGAAGTTAAATTTTCTCCCAACAGAAACACATTATTTTTGAAAATTAGTAGCACAGTGTCAATGTCCATCGTGCTACGAATATAGATAATAAGACCAAAAAATTTATATCATCTACTCATTCTACTGTTAAGGACCACTAGCTATCCATGAAGTATGTTATGCAAAGAATGGGGTAGACATTGCTCTTGATAATGAGGAAGGGCAGTCCAGAAATTGTGGATTTAAATATGTTTCTTTCTGTCAGTTTGTTTTGTTGTTTACTTTATTCTGTATCGAAACAGTCAGCAAATATATGTCTAAAACATAACAAAATATTGCATTTCTTCAATACTCAACGCGGCCACTGCCATCAACAAAGCATGAGACTTATTACTTACGCATGCTATCTACCAATTCAATATTTTATAAGTTATTACTATTATATGGGGTTTATAAAATAAGTGTAAACTGCAACAGATTCTACGATTCTAACAGACTATCCTGGTAATTTTTAGACAATTTGTATTTTAAAATTTAGTATAATATTGATTTTAACAATTTTAGTAATAAACAATATTGTAATCATATGTTCTTCACTATAACTAAAACTTAGCATACCTAGACAGGTTTTCAGTTGCACCATAAAGCCATTTTCTGTAATATATATTATAAAGCTTTACCATCAACCCTTACCTGTATAAATTGAAAAATTGGTCACGCAAAGAAATGCTGACGACATCCCGATGACAAAGGCTAAAACATCTGTGAGAGCTGTAATCGTGATTCCAATGCCAGCTGTGGCAAAGGTCAAGCCAAGACGTTCAGGAACAAGAATGTTATTGTTGGGTATCGTTTCGCTCCATGAAGACATCATCAAGAACATGTCATCAATACCGATGCCTAAAAGAAAAATTAAATCCATTTATAACTTTATAAATTTTATACAAAAGATTTCTATTAGTGATTTTAAATAGTGATTGCGGTTGGAATCAAGAAGTTATTAAGAAACTGTTGTGTCCCTCAGACAATGAAACAGTAAAGAAAATTTGAAACAAACGTGAGTTTATGTTTTAAAGCATTTAGTTACTTCTTTATTCAAATGAGAACAGAAATACTGTCAGAGTGAGATACTAATTGGATTTTGGCATTTAAAAATATCAGGAGTAAAACCTGGAAGAAATTTATCATTCATCACTATTCAATTGCAATCTGTCACTGTCACATGTCAGGTCTATATTTAACGACTCTGTCCTATTTTAGATTCCAGTTATCAATATTGGTTCATTGAATAACTCTAACAATAACCGTCAGCCAGACGGCCTGACGTATCCCCCCCGAAATGCCTAAATATTCAGGCAATTATTCACGACATCTCACCAGATAAATCAGTTGACTTGCCTCAACTAACAATGTTATTTCCCCTTTTATTTATAAATTAAGATTTATAATTCTTTATCCCTTTATTAAGGCTCGCCCCCAGTTAGTTGAATGTCTGGTCGGTTACAAACAATTATGTAACAACAGGTAAGATAACAACAAATTTAATAACAATTCAATTAAAATAGAAAAGAAAAATGAATAATTAAGAATCGTGACTAACAGGGTATGTTATCGTGTGGACCGAATAGTTTATGCACACACTGTCTCTTAGTTCTGCCCCTCGATGGGTATAGTAACTTATCTTTTATAGTTCATAGAATAGTTGAACACGTTGTCTTTGATTATTAGATAGATGTCGAGTTCAGGTCAGTTCTCCTCTGGGTTCCCGTCTTTGTAGGACTGTAGATTCCCAAGCTCCAACTCTCGACCTCAGACTAGGATCAAGACCTAAGCCCGGCACTGTGTGAAGTTAGGCGCGGTCATAAAATGGTGATGGACGCGATCTTTACCCGTAGACGATGGGTACGCTGTACAAATGTTTGTGTGTCTGATGAATTTGATTCATTCAAACGAATATATGAATGAATCAAGGTCATCTAACGGATCAGTGCAATGTCACAGTACGGAACACAAGTGACCAAATATGGGCATCCCATATCCGGTATTCAACCTCTCATTCACCATTGGCTTGCCCTACATTCCTCTAACGCATAAACAAGTTTATTGCATCAGCTAACTTAGTTGCTTAGCGGAAGTCTCTTCAATAATTATACAGACAGTAGAAACAGTTAATACGTTCATGATTTTAGAAATATGAAAAATATGTTTTATAAACAACATAATTTGCTTAATATACTCTGACAGCCACAACGATTACAAATACTGCAAAAGAATTTAGCATGCTGTAATGCAATATAGGAATATAAATATTACAAGAATGATGTCACATACCTATGGTAAGAAATGGCATGACACCCACAATGTTGACAAATTTGACACCACAAAGACTCAGTAAGCCGATCGAGGCAATAATACCTAATCCTGCGGATAAAATCCCGCCATTAGCAAGCAGTGCACGGGTTGACACCGGATCCCCACCCATTGTTACCAAAGATGCAAATACAATGCAGATGACGATGGTGAATGCAAACAGTATGACGTTTCCTTGTGTGCCCTTGTCTAGCTCCACACCCAGAGACTCTGATGTCCCATAGTAGATTTTCGAATGCTTTGTACTTAAAGTACTTGCAACAGAGATAAATTTGCTTTGCCATTCATTAGAGTGGCTTGTCAAAACGAAGGAGACTTTCAGAATATTTGCAGATTCCATAACATTTGCATTTGTTTTCACATCTGCGAGGAAAAAAGACAAATCAACTGCAGTGTTAGTCTTCCAGTAAGGGTAGGTAACTTGTCGAGCTACAAAAGCGGACTCGAACCCAGGCGTAAGAATTAATTCTCCTTCGATGACGCAAGAAAGATTAAAGCGTGCGCATAGATCTTCATAGTTCTGATATCGTCCATCTTTCAAAACTGAAATGTTCTTTACCACATCAATAATGTTTCGTATTTCATTTAAAGTGGCTGGGTCAAATATGCCTTTAACCGAAGTAGCATTTGTAGACTGAAAAATGAATGTCACCTGATCGACTGCGTCACTTTGGGCAAATGAGTTGTAGTTAATGTCATTAACTTGAGGGAATCTTTCTCTAACCTTTTGTCGGTCATCTAATGCTCGGCTGGATACAGGAAAGTAGGTTTTCTCGATGTCGGACTCCTTATCCATTTTGAGCATACCAACACCCAGACCTCCGCAAATCAAAATAGGCAGTACAACAAAAGGCAATGGGTACTTCCCAATAAACATTCCTAAGCGCTGAAACACTCCAGTAATCTTGTCTTTCATCAAAACATGGATGGGTTTCCTCAGACGGCAACAGCATCTGAAATCTAGAACAAAGAAAATGATATTTTAAAAATATTAAATGAATAACAAAAATTTCAGACCTTTCATACATTCATGAGTCAGTGAATATACTTTTATACAGAATATCATGTATGTATATATGAATGTATGTATGTATGAATGTATTGTATATATGGCAGTATGTGAATGTGCGAGTAAATACATCAGCATGTATGTGTTTGAGTATTGTATTAAACCCATACATATTTTGTCTAACAGCTTGAAATGATTTGATCTGAAATATAACTCATTAAATATGTAAAATGCTACACATTAAAAAAAATCTACATTCTTTTGACACAAACCAGATAAAGTAATCCAGCTTAATACCTAGAAGAAATACAAATTAACATTTTAATGACTTTTGGGTATCAACAAAACTAATTAACTGTTCGAAGGGAAAATATATTACAAGAATTAATTTTTTAAAGGTGAAAATCATCGAATTGTTCACCTTTTCCTCACAAAGTGTAAGATGACAAAATGAATTCAAATGTGTACGTTAAAATTACTAAAAGTAAAAAAAGATGACAAAATGAATTCAAATGTGTACGTTAAAATTACTAAAAGTGAAAAAGATGACTACAAAAATAACAGGTTGATGGAGATGAGTGATGGTAGTTAATTTAGATGGCATAATCTGTGTACAGAATAATAGTAACCAAAGGTGATTGAATTAAAGTGGTACAAACGAGTAAATGAATGACTTAATATAATACTCTCAGTTTTATTCAAAAGAATTAATTGCACAAATGTACATGCAACATTTAACACCTTTAGATGAATGTTTACCTCTCAGCTAGTAATTGCATGTACATAAAGACTGAAGAAGCACGTGCATTCATAAGGGTATAACTGAGGTGAATTTAACTTGTTTACATGCCAATTATGACCTCATTATTTTATTCCTTCAGTAGTATGCATCAGTGGTGCACAAACGTTTTAGACAAGGAGGCGAAATTTCCCATTTATAGTGCGTGGAGGGCCGCAAGTCAGAAAAAAAACAACACAAATAATGAAATAATGTGTTCTACATTCGTAATAATGGTAACATTCTAAAGTCCTCGGGGGGTGGGGGTGGGGTGGGGGGCGGTTTGGGCGGTTTGTGCACTCCTGGTGTACATCTATAACTCTTAGGTTCCTCATTATGCTAGCAATAAATTCGTTGATATCAATTTCTTTAAACTGGTAATCACTCTGACAGATTGTTCTTTCAGCTGAACACCAAAGTGCCATTGACTTTTACTTCGACAAGCGTCAAGCTAGTGAAATGTACAGTAGAACGTGTGCACAATATAGATACAGTTGATTTTTCTTTATTTTAAGAAATGTGAACAATTGATATGAACTTTTAGAAATGGTCGCAAAAGAGTAGAGGATAAACAACCACACTGTTAAGAACTGTTCTCATTTGGTCTATTCGGCTGTTTCAAAACAGTACACATAACCTAATATTATCAGCTTTATATGAAAACTATCAGTAGGCCTACTATATATTTAGACATTTAGAATTAACAGCATGTAAAATGCATATAAAACTGAAAAATGATTACCTCTCTAGAATTCAAAACACAACACGAACTGTTATTGAGAACAATGGTGGACTGAATAAGACTTGTTAGTTAGCACGCCATGTAACATAATACTCTACGATTTGGGGGTTTAGATCTTCACTTCTGGATTTGGGATGCTATGAACTCATAGTCTGGTGTATGCGGTATAGATTTGAGAAAGAGTTTGGGACACTGAAATAGATGAGAAAGTCATTTAAATTATTTAGTCGCTGTTGAATTTTTCTTCTCGTCCAGGAAGCAAGTTTATATGCTAGAAAAGAGACCATAGAAGTATTTATGTTGATTTATATTTTAAATGAGTTATATTATGATACAATTTCTATTATGTTTTGAAGTGAAAGAAAACAGAAAGTGTGATTGTAAAGTTCATTTTTCTAATTTAATACACTTCGTATGATGGTTATTTTCCTTACATTCTAGTATACACTTAGTATGGTGGATACATTCCTTCCCATCTAGAACACACTTAATAATGTGGTTACATTCCTTCCTATTAAGTATACACTTATTATTGTGGTTACTTTTCTTTCCAATCTAGTGTACACTTAGTATGTTTGTTACTTTCCTTTCAATCTAGAATGTCCTTGGTATGAATGCTATTTTCCTTCCAAATCTATTATACACTTAACGATGGTTACGTTCATTCCCAATCTAGTACACAACTAGAATGATGGTTACTTTCCTTTCCAATCTATTATACACTTTGTATGATGGTTATTTTCCTTACCAATTTCGTGTTCACGTAGAATGATGTTTTCCTTCACAATCTAGTATTAACTTAATATGATTGTTATTTTCCTTAAAAATCTAGTGTACATTTAGAATGATGTTTTCCTTCACAATCTAGTATTAACTTAATATGATTGTTATTTTCCTTAAAAATCTAGTGTACATTTAGAATGATGGTTACTTTCTTTCCCCATTCTAGTATACACTTTAAAGGTGGATACTTTCCTTCCAAAACTGATATACATATAGAATGAAGGTTACTTTCATTCCCAATCTAGTTCACTGTATACACTTACTTTGGTGGTTGCTATCCTTCCCAATCTGGTGTACACTTAGAATTATGGTTATTTGCCTTCACAATCTAATATGCACTAAATATGATGTTTATTTTCCTTACCAATCTATTGTACTCTCAGAATGATGGTTACCGTCTTCCCAATCTAGTATACACTTAGTATGTTGGTTATTTTTCTTTCAATCTATTTCACTTTAGAATAATGTTTATTTTCCTTCCTGATCTAGCTGAATAAAATAGACTAACGTAAAGGTCAGCAATAAATTAAAGTGTATTAAACAGCACAGAAATATTAAAATTTAATGATAGCAGTGGTGGACAAAATGCAATGTAGTATTTAAACTGCTTGCATCATTTTATTTGCAGAACACAATCTTAAGTACAAACTATACACATTTGAACGTTCATATGTAGGATTAACTCGACTATACAATGATTCACTATTTAAATGAAAGAGACCATTAAAATCCTCTAGAAGATCAAATGGTTGCGAAATAAGAAATGAGATATGAATACATTGAACTCTCTGTTTATGCTTGTTATTTTAGTCGACCTATTATTTTGGTACCATGTTTTCTTTGCTCGCCAAACTTGCAATTTCATGGCCCGAGACCTTGACCTGATAGTGAGAAGCATGACTCATCATCCAAGTTAAAAACTAATTCCCACGATTTCAGCTTCTTAGTTAAGTGTACAGAGACCAGCCAATGATCTGAGATCTAAGAGTTTACCTGTGTAGAGAAATCAATTGTCTAATCACTTGAATCTGAAGTGGAAACGAAGCCCGGTCTTGCAAGGCGGCCGTTAACGTGATGGTGCATTAACTGAATGGTTGAGATATTTGACATTGTTTTGACATGCTTTTTTTGCTGTGTGCGTGTATTGGGCTAATAAATACCGATTCAGGAAATTTTGGAAAGAAAGAATGGAGAACTGGAAACTTAGCATTGCTCCTTGAGTATATTTTTCAGAGCAAGCGGCCTTTTCTATTTTCTATTATTTACTTTCTCATGCTATTTGAATCTACTGGTTCACTGAATGTAAACCGCTATTATGAGATGCAGAAATCATCTGCTGCAGTGTGCAGAAGTGTAAAATATTACACTACACTCCTTTGATGTATTGTGGCAAAGTATGCTGACTGCATGAGCAATTTCTGGTATAAGAAAGTACTAGAATTGCTGAACTTGTTATTCTGCTTGAGGGAGCTGGTACAGCATGAGAAAGCACCTAGGTTGACTTCAAGAGAATAGTAGAGCATCGGTGTTTTCGAAGAGTGTGGTAAAAAGAACATGGTGTTGACATGGACACTAAACTTGTGACGTTGCAAAAATGCATTATCAAGACAGCACTTAATTCAGGTCATGTAAAAGCTATCGCTTATCTTTAATATTTCCATTTCTGTTCTCTGATAAGAACTATCCTGCGATTTGTATTGAATTGTTGAATTGTATTTTTAGATATAGGACTGTGAAATATAGAAATTATTAGAACGTGGGTCCATGGATATAGTGATGTCAAGTAATCTTAATTGTATTGTCATAAGTATTGCTTGCTGATTTGCTGATTGCTGATTTAATAAATGTATTGCTAAATTTATTGACCTACTTACGCATATTGATGACTTTATGTTGGAGAAGAAAGTAGGTGGATTTGGGCTCTCTAAATATAGATTAAAGACGGATTTGTCTTCTCTTATAATAAGACCTATGGAATATTTTGTGATGGTAAATGTTTGTCTTTAATGTTAAGGAAGAGAGAAACTGTGTACAGCGCCCATATATCCATTAAGTGAGAGAGATGTCTGCTGGAGAATTATTAATAACATAAATTAAGATTCTCATCACTTGTAATTAGTTAAGTAAGATGAATTAATAATAATAATCATAATCATTAATTAAGTGGCGTTGGTGTTACAGATTATAATAATAAAATTTATTGGTTTCATCAGGGTAGGCAGTTTGAGCAGGTTTGCAAGAATTCTCTTACTGTATATATTAGTCAAATTAAGTTTGCAATGATATATACATTTACACTAAATCTCTGCCTTCCTTCTACAACAATGCTTTATTAGTTTTATTGTCACATATCAAGGACTCTTCAACAGAGTCTAACCTCGCAGCCATCTTTTCGTCAACTGGTCACATAAGTTTTAATTTGGCACTGGCAATCCATTTGCTGGTCTCTGTGTCTTGGTGACCTTTTGTTACAGAGTTCTGTGTGGTAGAATATGCTACAATTAAGCAGATAAACTATAGATTATGAATTTAAAGATCTCACTGAATGGTCATCTATGAAACTAAAGTACAAGTCTTACTGCTATCAATGCATTTCACTGGACAAAAATCAAATGTCTAAGCTAGCTGACATTACAGAAATAAAACGCTCATCTCAAGCAATGCTTTTATTTAGAGAAAAAAATTCTAAAGTATTTCTTGATCAAGTCGATGAGCACATTGACATGCCAAACGTGACATATGAGCAACTGGACAGTGAAAAGCCCGCAAGATGTGTGGGGAGCTATGATACACACCGGATTTCTGATTAAACAGTGTAATTATTGACAAATATGAATTTGTGACAAATAATATCAAGTATGTCTCTTTGTACCATTTAGTGATTAAAACTGTTATATGATGAGGAATTTTCCCATATATTTTATATAAATTTTCATGAAGCAATTTAAATTGAAGCTATTTGCTATTTGAATGACGTCACATTCCACCATGCAGTTTCAGCAGTGAGGTCCTGAGTGAATGAGTAGTGCATGGTGGCATATTTACTGACCGGTCTTTAGTACTTGCGTCAGATAGGTGAGCGAGTGTTTGTTGTTGAAAGTTGCGTGATCAATGGCCAATAAACGGATTAATTTGCGGCGCGTGTGTGTGATTTTGGAGATACAATGGGATGCGTTGTTACTGGATGTCAGAGGTGGTCAGAAGTTTAAGAAAGTCATAATCGTATTAGCGCTAAGTAATTGGCCATATCGAAGGCGTGTCTAACAGACAGGTGTGATTTCAAGAGTAATAAAGGTGATAGCGATTTTTTATCGTTACTTTTTCTTCAATCGTCTCTTGTGGTGAACGTTTTGAAACTGTGTCCCTCTCTACATTGGTTTGTACATGGAGCAGTAAAACCCTGGCTGGATAAGGTAAAGGCGTCTTTGTATTGTGTGAATGGTTAGGTTTTATTATGATGTTATATGCTATGTTTTATTTTGAACATGTTAACATTTATTTCTTTAAAAGGCCTAGGCCAAACTTATTTATTAATAGAGCGATTGACTGGACACCTAGACTCCGCAATTGCTTGTGTTTCAGGGTTTCTGGCTTTTTCTGGCTTTTGTTTTGTTTTTGTTCCTGGCTTGATTCTGACTTTGATTTGATTGCCACAGGAGATTTGGAATCCTGACGTGATGTCATGTACTATTGAGAGTCTACCAGAGTGTGTACCTCACTCCAGAGCATCGAGATAAGTTGTGATTGCAAAGTGATACAGTGTGGCTAGAAATGAATGGAGCAATAGGATGAAAATTGTTACTTATTTTTCTAAATTTTGTTAACTTCTCTTTTATTAAAATTCTTGTTATTAATTTGCTTATTTGTTAGTGAAGTAATTTCTATCGTTTGTTATCGTAGTCTGAAGTGATAATTTAATGATTACATCTTGTCCTCTGTTCGTCTTTTTATAATCGTCATATATCTATTCATAAACATTGATTCTCAGCGAAAACTGAGTGGGGACCAGAGCCAACTTGGCGGCGTACTAGTATATCGGCGTAAGAGTTTGCAGATATACATATATAACCAGTGACCCATACTCTGCATGGTACTTGTATATGTCTTGTATCATAACTAATTACTCGTATTTGATATAATTCATTATTACAAAGTCACCCCAGGGTACAGCGGCGACAAAACCCACATCAGCAAGTATATCTGTTTGTACCATGTAGTAATTAAGACCATGTCAGTATGTACATCTGTTTGCACAGTTTATTAATCAAAACCATGTCAGCAAGTAAGCCTGTTTTAACATCTAATAATAATCAAAACCATGTCAGCAAGTAAGCCTGTTTTAACATCTAATAATAATTAAAACCATGTCGGCACGTATGCCTGTTTGTACCATCTAGTAATTAAAATTATGTCAGCAAGTACGTCTGTGTGTACCCTCTAGTACTTAAAAGATTAAAACACTGTCAGCAAACACGTCATTTTGCACCATTTTATAATTAAAACCATGTCATCAAGTACCTCTGTTTATACTATCTAGTAATTAAAACATTGTCAGACACCACATTTAGTTCTGTCATTGGTAAATGCTCCGTCAGCCACTGGTGTCAACATGTGATCGATACTTGTACAAGTGATTTACTGCAACTGCCTTTGGAATCACCGCATAAATCAGCGCACCCACCCCTCCCCTCCCTGTCATTTTAACTCATACAATAACTAATAACTATTATAAAATGTGGATTCAGTAGGCGATAGTAATATTAAAGAATGTTCAACCTTCATTAATAAAATTAAATCAGAACCCGATGACAATGCAGAAGACTATTTTAATATATTAATACAACCAAGAATTGTAAATTTCAAGTTATAGTAATGATTGATAACAGACAAATGCTAAAGGTGATTCAAGTCAGAGAATAAAGAAATCTCTATTTTATATAAATATATTTAATTATCTATATTATATTTATTGTCACATACAGCATTTAACAAACTAAAGCTTTGTGTGGTGGTTGACATATCGCATGTCAAGATGGGAGTTGCTTTTAAGATGTGTGAGATTCGGCGGTAATGGTGAAAAGTGTGTTGGCTCCCATTACCTTTAAAACACACCACAATGAAACATGTAACCGAACGTTAAACACGGTCATTCAAATATAAAGTCTCAGTGTTAATACATGCACAGAACAATTGGTCTCTCTCTCTATATATATATATCTAAAGTAACTTTAATGTGCGTTTATATTTACCAAAGTCTTTAGTTTTTTTTTGAAGGAAAACAAAATGATAGTAGAATGATGAAATATAGTATAGTAACAACTATGTTTTCCGTTTAAAACAGAAATTATAAACATCTTAATTGATTGGGGGGTTGTAAGATACATGTTATAAATTGCCATTAAACAAATCGAACTATAATTTTATCATTTTAAAACAATATCTTTTAAATGTATTAATGAAACGCAGAAAAGCAGAAGAAAACGTTCGGTACAGTTTATCACTAAATATTTATTATGAAACGTCAGTAATGTAATTCGTTCTAAATTAAATTACTGAAATAACTAAATTTTCATCCTGCCAAATTAGGAAATAAATAAGAGAAACGCGACTCTAAGTTTGCCTCGATGTAATTGTGAATTAAGAATAATAGTTTTATGACATATTTATTTAAAATATAAATTATGGACAGACTTTTAAAATTTAGGCAGCACAATATTATTATTAAATCTGAGACTTTAGACACGAACAAGATTACAAAAAACAATTGATATTACAAGCACAATGGGTCTCCCGTTTGTTAACATGGATCAAATTGACAGTTTGATGATGGAAATAATACAAGGTGTCCATAAATTATTCACCGCATTGTAAGACTTAATAAATTCGTTACTGCAGGCGCAGTTTTAAAATGGTTTGCAGTAATTAATAACACAACTCAAGACATGCTTGTTCTAATTAAGTAGACTATCATAGTTCAGACAAAATTTCTGTAAAAGCAAAATTCAGTAAACTTTCACGTGAACCCATCATTAACACGCACAATATTAGGAAGAGAGAAGATTTCGTTCCAAACACTAAAAAGCGTGTCTTTGCGTGGTGGAAGTTAATGTCACTTCAGTTTGATGTTTAAAATATCTCGAGTTGCATTATTAATTATAAACCATAAACTGTTTTAAGACAGTTCATATAATAGTTCATTCATATAATAATGAATTTATTAAGGTTTAAAATGGGATGGATAATTTTAAAATGCCCTCTCTATTAAATTTAAAATTGAGCACCTTTTATTTATAAAATAATTTCATTGATGTAAAACAGAGCACACAGAAATAATTCAAAGAGTTGTTACCGATGGTAATATGCAAAGATGACCATTAATTTTTGCAAGTAAGAAATCAGAAACTCAGTAAAAGGCTGAAGCTATTTATAGCTCTGTAAACAATGTTGGAACAAGGAAAATGTGCATGACCAAAGAGTATTTACCGCAAGTCAGCTGATGATTAATGAACAAGAAAAAAACCGAAAGGCAATGAACATAAAAATCACTGAATTATAAATAAAAAGCATAATGAATACGACATTTTAAAATTATTAACATTCCTATTGATAAATACGAAAGAAATAAAATAGGAACTAGTCAACATTGTACTGGAAGTAAATTATGACCCATAAACCAGCTGCTCTGAATTAACAGAGAAACATCTCGGGTATTCCCAAGATGGAGGCAGTACAAGTGCGGTACGCTATACTATCTATAATTATATGAACGAAGAGCACAACCGACAATAAAATAAAAACGAAATCGTTAGTGAATACGCTGTCCATCGTGAGTGAGGGTGATATGGGTGCAGATTGGGGGGTGGGGTGGGATTTTATAAATCAGCTACATGCTTTTTAAAAAATGTTTAAGAAAAGCGTTCTAAAGTTTATTCTACACACAGAAGAAAAGAAACAAGGGTCTTTCTATGTCTATGGTTCTACAAAATTAATAAATAAAAAATACAAACTTTCTAATTTGTAGACATCTGAAGTAATCTTTGAACAAATCTGGAGGAAAAATGTCACTTACAAATTATTTATCTAGTTTCTAAGCCACAATTAACGACTTTGATAAATTACAAACAGTTATATACAAGAGTGCGGACATAAGCTAAAGATAGTTTAGAGTCCTGTTTTATCAGTTAAAACTGTAATTCTTAAAATGAGATGCTGCAAAAAAGAGCCAATGTGTCTTTCAACAAATTGAATAACAATGCAGAAATGGTACTAACAGAAAAGAAGTTGCAATGATAATGAAATATTATAAATAAGGAAAATGTATGATACTTATTTAACTGCAGTAAGCATGTTGATCACATCTTATGACTTCTTAAGTACACAAGGCTGGTTTTCAAGTAGGCAAATAGTTCTGTTAATATACTTTTAAAGTTATCTTCATATATATCATTTGTGTTTAGTTTTGTTGTGGAAATTTTGGTAATTGTTACTTGCATATTAGCCATTATGCAGACAAGGTGACGTCGGGCCAAATTTTCATTTTATTGGGGGTTGGAGTGGGGTAATATTTAAAACGAACCACAATTTTCTTTAATCCTCCCTAATATCACACACACACACACACACACACACACACACACACACACACACACACACACACACACACACACACACTACCACATTCCCCATGCTTTACAGTAACTATTGATAAAACGTACATAATTATTTTGGAGCAAATATAACTGAACGTTAATAAAGAAATCACGTGTAAATGAACACAAGTTTGTAAATGTTTGCAATGAATAACTTCTTATATTATTTTCGTGTTTGTTTCTGCGTTTTGTTAGTTTTTTAAAATTATCAGAATCACCTTTATCAGAGAGAGGGGAGAGGGAGAGAGAGAGACTTATTAAATAGGGCCAGTTTAATCTCTCGGCAGTTAGAACTCCAAATTGGTAATACATATTCATACACTGCTTGCAGGTAAAATGTGTGCGAGAAGAAATGTCACAATAAAAGAAATATACGTACGGCAGCCCTTTCGACACAAGTTCTTTATTCCCGAATGGTTGTCACGAGCAGATGCCATTTCTTGACGAAATTCGCAAGCCTCTGCGTTCTGGAGTGCGTTCGCTAGCAGCACTGCGAAGAAATGAAGACATGAAGTGTGGTCGCTTCGCGTTGTATCCTGGTCGTCAGGTGTATAGAAATCATCGCAGTCGAACCAACTGTCGAGTTCTAAATATGGAATAGCATAGACAGACAGCCAATGGGGCGGGGCTAACGCCTGGCAAAAATAGCTCTGAACGAAATACTACAGTGGCACGCTTTTTTTGTATTCATATATAAAGTAGCTGTAATTAAACACAGTGCTTAAACAATATTAAATAAGACATTCGAAAATTGTTTATACAAATTCCTCTTCTAACATTTGTCGATTTGCAGACGACCGCTAATCCTTAGAGAGAAATTCAAATAGAGAATTAAGAGCCAAAATTTGATAGGTGGTTCCAGAATGAATAAAGAATGGTACAATTAATTTATTTATTGCCAATGAGGCATCGATATTACCCTTATTTATTCAAATGCACTTAACGCATTGAACACACTATGATAGTGTTGTTGTTGTTTTTAAAATAAAAAGTTATTATAAGACTGAAATAGATGAAACGAAGTGTTGCCGTACTGTTTGATACGCTCGTATATGTATTCTTTCACATAAGCCGAAGGATTAATTACCACCGTATTGTGTTTTCCATGCATCGCATCATACATTTTCTTCGCATCTCCACATAAAATGACGTTATTTCGATAATTATTAATATACTTGCAGGCGTCTTCTTCTTCTTTGTTAATGTTAATAAGATTCGTAATCCTTTGTGCTTGACTGCACTGTAAACATAAACCTCAAGCTCAAAGCTGATAGACCTAGGTTTTTGTCACCCACGGGATATGCCATTAAAGGCGTGCAATATCCGCCATGTTACCGCAACACGCCACCTTGCGGATCACGTGAAACACTAAGACTTCTTTCTTTTCTAATATCGTAGGCGATTATAAATAAAAGAATATAAAATGGAACTGTCTTTTAGGCGACAATCTCACAGCGCGAAAGCGGCGGAAGCCGAAAGCGCCCCCCCTACATTAAGAAGAAGGCGACAATCGCGGTCTCAGAACAACCACAAACGAAAAAACACAAGTGATGTACTGCTTATGTGTCTGTTGCGTGATTTAATGTGTACTGCATATTGTGCGACTTCAGTGTGTACTATGGGACTTGGTGTGTTTATGTATGTTGAGTGACTTAGTGTGTATTGACTTCGTGTGACAGTGTGGTGGGTGATGTAGTGTGTACTAGGTGTGCTGAGTGATTTAGTGAATAATGTGTGTGATGTACTGAGTGTTCAGTGACTTAATGTGTATTGTGCGTTGAGTGATTTCGTGTATACTGAGTGACTTAGTGCGTACCGTGTGTTGAGTGGCTTAGTGTGCTGTGTGTTGAGTGTCTTATGCATATCGTGTGTTGAATGACTTTGTTTATACTGGATATATTGAGTGATAATGTGTACTCTGTGTTGAGTACTCTCTGTGTAGCCTATGTGTGCATTTTAATATAACAGTTACAGCCTTATGTTAGATCATCAGTAGTGGATTACAGACACTCCTAATCAGGGATAACACGTGACCATACGTCAAACACAAAGTCAGTGTCGTTTCCCGTTCAGCGTCACGCTAAATGATAATTGAATGGGTCATTGTGCTAAAAAATTAAAACCAAGTGTACTAATTAATGGATTTTAAAAATTTAAATTACTACTTTTTAATGACATATTGATTAATTTAAGAACACATGTTTAATTCAGACTGATTGTTAAAAATTAGAATGTCAAACATGCTCAAACTAAGCCTGCCCATGGGTCCCGGCCCATTTCATCCCAACGACGCTTAATGTGTTTTCAAGGTATAGCGTCGCCCTAACTAAGCATGGAGGTAGCACTTGGCAGTGATAGTTGTGACGTAACAATTGTTACGAATAACGCTGTTAGATCTACTTGAAGGCTTGCTCATGTTGTAGTCTACTTGATGGTTTGTTTATGTTATAGTCTCTTTGAGGGCTTGTTCATGTTGTAATCTGCTTGAGGGCTTGTTCATGTTGTAGTCTATTTGATGGTTTGTTCGTATGGTTGTCTACTTGAGGGCTTGTTCATGTTGTAGTCTATTTGATGGTTTGTTCTTATGGTTGTCTACTTGAGGGCTTGTTCATGTTGTAGTCTATTTGATGGTTTGTTCGTATGGTTGTCTACTTGAGGGCTTGTTCATGTTGTAGTCTATTTGATGGTTTGTTCATGTGGTTGTCTACTTGAGGGCTTGTTCATGTTGTAGTCTATTTGATGGTTTGTTCATGTGGTTGTCTACTTGAGGGCTTGTTCATGTTCTTTTAGCCTTGGGCTAAAGAAACACAAGAATAATTGCCCCGAAGATTATATTAGTTTTAAATTAGTTGGTGAAATGTTAGAGTCTAACTGAATAATCACAAAACCTCATAGTTTACACACAGGCATACACAAAGACACACACACACACATATATATAAATCTTCGATTAGTTAGGTAGGCTATTCATATCTTGATAGAATTAAGTATTTACTGTAGTCTTGCTGTTAAACTACGATGGAAGTTACACATTAACAGCTCTTCTCGTCACGTTCCGGCGCTTCTTACCGGTTACAATTTATTTAATTATTATTAATAAGCTGTTCGATTGTTTAAATGAAGTACTTTATACGATACTTGTATAATACTTCCGTTGCTTATAACGTCTCACTTGCCAGTTTCCTACAATATGTGGTACACTGACTGACTTGAATCATTATTGTTTGTTTAAAGACGTGTTCATGAAATTTTATTTCAAAGATCTGTTCTGGAACTCTTTTTTCAGGTTAAAGATATGTTCTGGAACTTTATGTTGTTTTTATTCAGATTAAAGACCTGTTCAGGAACTCTTATCAGATTAAAGATATGTTCTGGAACTTAGTTTGTTATAAGATTAAAGACCCGTTCAGGAACTTTTGTATAGGTTAAAGATCTGTTCAGGAATTTTAGCTTGCTTGTTATCAAATTAAAGAATTGTTATATAATTTTTGTTTATTATCAAAGATACGTTCAGGAATTTTAGTTTGTTACAGTTTACATTTGCTAACATTGTAATGTGTACTCTGTATAGTAAGTATTATGCAATAATGAACTACTCTAAATGTGTACTCTGTATAGTAAGTATTATGCTATTATGAACTACTCTATCGTTCTTAGGACAGGTACTTTGCACGAGCGTGATAATGAAATAATGTGATGGTGTGTTGGAGTTCTTTTAAAGAGAGCGTGCAGGATGACAAGCCCCAAATACTAGTGGAACTTATATGTTAACGAGCTCCAGACAGTAGTGGAAACTTAAAGCTTAACAAGCCTCACACTCTAGTGGAACTTATATGTTAACCAGCCCCAGATACTACTGGTACTTATGTGTTAACAAGCCCCAGATACTACCGGTACTTATGTGTTAACAAGCCCCAGATACTACTGGCACTTACAGTTAATAAGCTCCCAGATACTAATGGAGCTAATATGTTCACCAGATCTGGATACTAATGGAATTTATATGTTAACAAGCCCCAGTTACTAATGGAACTTATATGACGAACCACGGATACTAATGGAACTTATATGACGAACCACGGATACTAATGGAACTTATTTGACGAACCACGGATACTAATGGAATTTGTATGTTGGCAAACCCCAAGCACTAATGGTACTTAACAATACATTTCCGTATAAATTGAAGTGATTGAGACAGAGGTCATGTCGACTATAATGGAAGATACTTTTGTCAGAGCAAGACTGCAATGAAGCCGGTTGACGTTTGTGCGACGTACTTTTCAAAATAAATTGTTTTAATCTCCATGAATTAAACAATCATTTGAAATTAATTGCACTGTCTTTTATTGAATAGTTAAAAAGACGTGGTAAAAAAAACAACAACCCTTTAGTGGCTAATAAACCTAATACCGTGTAGATCTACTCAGAAGTGACAAGATTTATAGCAAATAAGATGCAACATCTGGCAAGATTTATGTTTTTGTCCATTATTAGTACAATTCAATCAATATGTATTTAATGTAAACATTTTTTTTTTTAAACATAAAACGGTTGGAGACCCTAGGTAAATATTTTTTTGTTTAAATGCCATGTTAGAAACAATAAATAAGTAAAAACTGCTGCTTTACTGGTTCAGGATCTCAAAGTGTTAGTTAGTATTATGCACTTTACTATTAATACAAAACTCTATACACTGTTGTTCTGTGGCCTATACAAAATACAAGTTGTGGTAAGATGTGAGATGCGATACATTGTGGTAGGTTGTAGTTACAAGACGTACTGCAATCAACAAAGGTCCGTGACCAGGCTGCAATTCATAAGGTGACAAATACCTGCTCGTTGGGACTATTTAATGAATTTATCCACTGAGCTTACGTGAAACTCTGCAAGTGAGAAATCAATGTACATACAAGATGAGTAATCTGTATAAACGATAGGAAGAAACATGAGAAATAATTCTGTCAGGAAGTGGTATCGCTACCCATTTGCCAAGGTAAACAGGCATATGTAGACTTTAGTAACCTCCATTCCTTAACAACTAATCATAACTATATCACAAAATGGTATCGCTACCCATTTGCCAAGGTAAACAGGCATATGTAGACTTTAGTAACGTCCATTCCTTAACAACTAATCATAATTATATCACAAAATGGTATCGATACGCGTTTGCCAACGTAAATAGACATAGGCCTAATTATCTACTCGGGTAACTGCCATTCCTCAACTTCTAAATTGGTTAAGGTCTTTGATCTTTGTATTAAAAATAAGTAATCACAAATTCATGCAACTATCTTATGTATTTTTCACATCATTTATGAATATATAGAATACAAACACAAGATATTTCAAATTCTATGCTTTATTTTTAAGAAAACACATTTCAAATGAACCCACCCTTCATGGTACACTTTCCCAGAAAATAAGTCATTTGTAAAAACAAAATAGAAACAGTATATTGATCAAATGACAACAGTTATACATTATTTATGTGCAATGCTGAAACAAATATGGATTCTCTAGGCTAGCACATGCACCTAATAAATGAAAAAAATATTTGGCTTGAATCAAATGGTTTATAAACAAATCAGACTGACTTATATGTATAATAAATAAATAAAAGTTTAAAGTACAGTTTCAGCAGAAAGTCATCCTGTAGTTATTTGTGTCATTTCATTTAACTCCAATAAAGATTTATCTGAAATAAAATTACAGCACGCTCCTGTGTTTGTCATAGATTATAGATCTAATCCAGATTGAATTTTTACAAAAAAAAAAGGATAGCTATATAGCGTTTAGTATATATCCTAGATATGCACCTAATACAACTTTTTAAAGTTTATTTGGAATGGTCAATATTACTACTATGCCTTGTTCGGAAAAGAGGTAAATTTATCTCACAATTCTTATTACTGAAAACTGAATAATTTGTTTAGTTCACTTAGATGAACCTAATTGCTTAGATAAATTCCTCTTCTATTTATTTATTTAAAACTAGTTCATACTCTTCCTGTCCCCTCATATGAACAATTCATGTACTACACACATACAAATTCTTCTTCCATTAAATTTACTCAGAATTTTAACCCATTCACTGATTTAGCTACATAAACTAGTGTTTGATGAAATAAAGGTTATTTGCCTAAATTTAATGATCCATTTACTATTTAGCTAAAAAAGCTTGTGTATGATGAAATAAAGGTTTTTTGCCTAAACATACTGAACTGTTTAGCTAAATAAATGTCTTATTTGACCATACATGAAAAAATGTTATGCAAATTCAGTCAGATATTTGAACTGCATTTAAAAAAATCTTAATTATATCCAAGTATCTTGTTTATCAACTCAAAAGATGATGATACAGATAGCCTGAGATAGGTAAAAAAATAAAAATAAATATACTTATAAAAACATATAGTTAAACCTCTTTGAAAACTATTTATATAATATAATAAAATAGACAAATCTTGAAAGTAATATATTTAACTTTTGAGTGGACTCAGGTGGTTGAACTCAGTGAATTATTTGATGGGCTTTGGGTGTCAAACCATGACATATTTGTTGCAGAATGTGTACATGAAACTATGATAATTTCATTGGCATTTAAATATTGAAAAGACTGACTGTAGACATCAATCTATAGACACATCACACCATAAATCTCTTTCCACCTCATCTCCACCTCTAAATGGAAAGGAACACCAATTGTGGACAAAAGATGTGTGAAATGGACTCCAAGGACATTACCAGACGACTCCAGTTATGTGAATGGATGTGCTAGTGTCAATGATTATTAAATGAAGATGATATTAAAATATGAATTAATTACCACTCCACTTCCAATCCGTCTACAATCATACACTAGGTCCACGACAGGGTCTTTGTCTTCTGCAGTCTGGGAGTGACTAGGTCAAGCCCTGGGGTACGTCATTAATTACGTCTCCCACCCCAAGTGTTACCCGTCCAGATAACCGACTCCTAACTGAACGAATCTATTCTTCAGTCTCAGCCGTTACCAGGCCCTCACAATTTCTCCCCTAATTAGGTGACAGACTTGCTCTAAGAAATGTGTCGCGACTGTCTTTGTCAAAACGTAAATTTACGTCAATTTTACGAGCCCCCACTGTCCCTTATTACACATTTGCCTCAGATTACGTAATCGAGTGAGCAAGTTATTAAATTTAACAAAATTTATTAAAATATAAAAGAATGATAACAAATTAAGTTACGAAGTTTCAAATGGTTTCACATAGGCAAAAATCCGAGATTCGCAGATCTCACAAGAAAAATAACATGTTACTTTAGAAAAGAGTATTCCCTCCTGTCTGTCTCTTATAACAAATATATTTTTAGTAATTCTTAATTTAAAGAAAAATGAATGACAAATTAAGGTTACAAGAATTTGAAATTGAGATTTAAATTAGAATTTCTCCTTCACCCTTCAGAAACACGTTATAGAAAAAGGATTATTATAGCAACATTCATAAGAATTAGAAGATAGGAAGAACAATACAAGAATTAACAAAAATCACAGAACATTTACAGGTTTTCACGAGACAAAACAAGGATTTAGATCACCTGATAATTTGCGTGCTCCCGGCCAATATGTATATCCATAAATTACAGCTTGCTGGAACAGTTCAGAATTACCACAGGTCCTTAGTCTCACGAATGTCCGAATTCACACATGTCCCGAATTTATCACAAAATTCCAGTCCAGTAAATGACAACCAACGTAGATTAACACCTCACGCTCCAGGTCGTCTGGTCATGACAATGTGCGCTTGTTCCCTCGACAAACAAGACTTCGTAGATTCGCCTGATCGCCCCCTTTACAATGGTTTGTGGCCAGAGTTGGATCCCTCGGTAAAACTACCTTCATTCAGATTCCCTTCCACTTGTGTGCATACAGTAGGCGTCAGTAGACTTCACGGTAGCGTCGCCGTAGCGGTTACCGTAGCGGTTACCGTAGCGTCCTTCAGCTGTAAATATACAAGTAATTGTTTGCCACGCATCAGTCTCGTGAATTTAAATATAATAAACCTGCAAGTTTAACATTAGTTCTCATTTAAATTCTTTTCACATAAGTTACTTCCTTCTTGCTTGACAAAATGCAGTTACAGTTTTACAATATTAATTAAATAAAAATCTATAAGTGCAAATGAAAAGATAAAATTTCTCTAAGTACAAAACTTAAGTTTTTACCATCTCAGACAATCTGGCTTGCTTCTAATCGTGGAAGGACGCGAACACGAGATTCCTTGGTTTGTAACAGAATGAGCTGTCAGCCCCGAGACGGACTATTTAAACTATCACAAGATTTTCTCGTACTAATCTGCCCTGAGGATAGACTTCTTTACTCTCTGCTGACTATTGTTCTATAGTGCCGCTCCAGTGCGTCTGCAGAAAGGCTGGCTTGTTAGTACCTGCGGTGTAGCCCTTAGAAGTTGCTCGATCTGAGATCGCTGGTCGCTCTTCCCTGACGTCATACGTCTCTGTTACGTAATCGTAAGTGTCTTCCCTTCTCACGCGTCTGCCTGTACCTGACTGTAAGTGGTTCGTCTGCCTTTGGATCTCCGACTCTATTGTGAGACCAAAGCGTTCCCCGTCTTTAGAAGTATCGTCGTCATTGTCTGCCTAGAGATGCGAGAGTGTTTCTGGTAGCTTATCTACCCCTGGTTAGGTGTCCACCCCCCCCACACCCTGGTTAAGTCAGTTCGCTTCTAACCGACGTAAACATGTGTTCTTTGTCCTGGCTGCTTAAGACAGTTACTTCAAAGACTTGTTTTCTCATGAAAGAAGTCTCTTATCATGGGAGAACTCTACTAAATATTAAGAAAAGAAAAAATCAAATAATTTCAAATTTAATATTTTTACAGTTTGCAATTTCTGCGCCACAAGATGCATCCAGCAGGCCTCATGCTAGTGGTGCATAAGACTTTAAACACTCCTGCTGGTTGGGACTGCTGTTAAAGTGTTTGTATGAAACTTGCTTCTTCATGTACTTTCTTTTTTTCACAAAGTAAAAATCTCACTCAGTGAGCCATTGTGGAAGACTTCTATCACTTCTTTGATTTTAAAATGTGGTGAAACACAATTTAAAGAAATAATTTCAGGTGGAATAAATCACATGACTGATTTAGCTTCAGTGTGGCAGTTTTACATTGGTTAAAGTTTGGCCTGCTCTATCCATACAATGTATGCATATATACACACCATTACTTATTAATGAAGACCATTAGCTTTTCATTATACAAATGTAACTGTAAGTACATAGCACTGCATTTGGTCTTAAACCATACATTTACAAACCTATCATGTTCCATGTAAAATTTTATTTATCACTGTTTATTAAAAATTAAAATGTGTCACAAATGGGTTACTCTGGGTCAGAATTCTGGCAGACTACTACAATATAAGGGAGAACACTCAGATGGCTGGAAGCTACATTATATATACTGAGGTAGGAAAAGCTTGCATGGCTGTGAGCTACAAATATTATGGAAAAACTGCATGATTGTGAGCTACAAATATTGAGGTATGGAAAAATTTGCATGGTTGTGAATAACAAATGTTATAGTGTTGAAAAACTTGCATACATTTATATAGTCAGATCAAAGAAACAATATGGTACATTATCATGTGCACAAGAAATAATAAAAAAATACAACCACTTGTATCATTTTTATACTAAAGTAATACTAATGGTAAAGACTGGTATTTAATCACTCATATTTTGCAATAACAAATATTGTAGAAATGCTTATAACACTCATGCAGCATAAAGCAGCCACCTCTTTTGCCATCATTGATCAAGGCATCAGACAATCTGTTTATTCTGCCTTCAGGCCATCAGACAATCTGCTTATTCTGCCTTCACACTATCAGACAGAACTTGTTCTTTTTGCCTGAATAAATCAAAATGAAATAATTCTAAAACAAGTGCTTCAAAATAACAGAATTCTGTTTAATCAAACACTTATGCTCAAAAGCATAAAACAGCAAAACTGAAAACACAAATAAAAAGTTTGTTTTAAAATGTATATGAACTTATAACCCTTAGCATTTGAGTATACACATATTTAATAAAACAGTCTTAATAATAAAAGTTACAATTAACATTCAAATTACCAGTAATAACAAAGGGATGTATAAAAGGTGTGTTAGTTATATTCTCAAAATAGGCATTTATACAAAGAATTCAGCTTTACTGTGTCTGGCATGACACTAATGTGTAATTACACGGTCATCTCCCTTGGCCACAATTATCATAACAGAACATAGGAAAACCACAGGCACAACAAAAATTAATTAAAAAGAAAATAGGTCTTGCAAGGCTGAAGTCAGATTTTTTATACATACACAAAGGAATATAGATGAAGAAAAAACCCCACTTACACTAGTTACTTAAGAAGAATGCTCCAATACTGTCCAACCTACCCAGACTTTATCACTACAATAAAAAACACTTCACCACTAAACATTCTGAATATGGTCCTGAAGTAACTCCGGACTCCCAAAAGAAAGCAGCAGATAATTTTTTTAATTCAAAATTTGTCCTCACAATAAAATTTGTTTATATGGGCAACACACAGAGCAAGAAGCAGCTACAAAGACAAATTTTGCTATTGCTCATAAATTGCCAAAAGCAATAAACCTTTTTCTGACGGGGAATTTATTAAAGAATGTATGATTAAAGTTAGTGGAATCATATTTCCTGACATGAAAAATGAATTTGAGAGCGTGAATTTACCTTGGCGAACTGTAACATGACAAATTGAATGTATCGATAAAAATTTGAATGAGCTACTAATGTCGGAATTGCAATCACTGATGCAATACTCAATTACCCTCAACAAGAGTATGGATCGAAATACTACTGCACAGTTGTTAATTTTCATACATGCATGTACTCTTAACTTTGAAATTATTGAAGAGCATTTGCCAATGGAGTCTCTGAAAAACCAAATAAATGGAGGTGAAATATTTGACAAAGTTGAGAATTGCACTTAAAAAAATATAATTTGCCATGGAACAAAATGAAAAATGTAACAACCAACAGAAAACTGAGTCTGCCGGTTTAAAGTGTTGGAGTACTAAAATTAACTGAGAATAAAACTCATGAAAGATATTCATATACTTTATTATTCATCACAAGTATTACATAAGCATGTACTATATGTAAAACATTCCATATTTTATTATTAAACTGGTACATTATATCCAATCAAAGTGTCTGAATTACAGGCAGCTCATAAGTTTTCTTCAAGATCTTGAATTTGAGTATTCAGATGCTCTCTATCATAACCAAGTTTGATGGCTAAGCTTAAGCAAGGTTCTTCGTCAACTATGGAACCTAAAAGATGACATTATTCTCCTTATAGAAATTCAACATAATAAAGATTTTCTCTAATTAACTGATAATAACTGGCTTTGTGATTTTGGAATCACACTTAACATCATGACACATCTCAATGTATTCAATACTGTTTGTGTTACATGGAAGAAACTTATATACTCATGGCATGATAATGAGCTTGATTGCTTTTCAAATGAAACTGCTTTTGTTTTCTCAACAAGTGACCAAGTGTTTTTTTTTATTAACACTTAATAAAAAAAACACTTGGTCACTTTCCAACTATGCAGGCACTACTGTACTTAAAAAATAAAATTAAAGAATATATTTTTTTTTATTATTATTATTATTTACAATCTTCCAAATGCCTATTTATATTTCATATAATAACCATATAATTTGAAAAATACCTTTTGGAATTTCTTTGGGTCATGTCAAGTTTTTCTTGATGTTGATATCCTAGTAACATTGAAAATCCCGTGAATTCCACAAAAACCACATCTTATGCAAACTATTCCTTTCCAAAGTGGAAACCAGGTGTCTGTAAAAAAAAGTAAACAAAAGACTGTAGGAACAAAGATCACATGGTCTATTCAAAGTAACAAATGACTATAAACAAAGATCACATGGTCTATTCAAAATAATATTCAATTGTACAAAATCAGTCACAGAGATTACACAGACTGTTAATTAAAGATGTTTTTAAATAAGATATGTTTAAAGAAGACACAAATCTAAATGTCACTGTTATCAAAATATTCAATTATACATTATTTAACATTAGTATAGAAAATACAGGAGAGAAAATAAAATGTAAATTTAAAACAAAAACAAATTTGTATTGGTCCACTTATATTTAGTTAACTCCTTACTAAAATATCAAATGTCAAGTACGAATTTTAATTATATATATATGTAGGTCTACCTTCAATCACAGATTAAACCAAAGATTTTTTTTTAAAAGAAAAACAAAAAGACTGTGTTTATTTTTCTCTCCTCAAGGCTGAGAGCAATTTTGACAGCTTAAATTGGGCACTGAGTGAGGCAGTACTAGCCATAAAACATTATTATTCATTTTTTTTTACATTGTCAGAGGAAAGCATTTGATTACTTTCTTCAAAATAAATAATACAATTTTTCATCACAGAGTATCTGTTTATCCACCAACTTCTTGCCATTTTAGTCAGAATATTAATATATATATTGCAATAATAAATTCTAGTTTAAAAATAAATTAATAAAAATTATAACATCTTAATTAATAAAAATATTTTTAAAACAATGAATGAAGGAAACAAAACACTTAGGTAGATCAAACAACCTTAATATCACTTATTATCACAAGTTTAGGTCAATACAAAAAACAACAACAGAATTTAGAAAATGATAATTTCCTGTATATTGTATATGTTATAATGTGACAACTTAGATTATAAATCTTTGAAAACAATTTTTTCTTTCATTATAAGTTTCTGACATTACATGATATTTGACTCTTGGTGTTCTGTGTCAAGTTGACATTAAACTCTGAGTATCAGAGGCAATTACAGCCAGCAATTTTATATGTTATTATTGAACACCATTTTTTAAAAAATGACTTTTTATATGGGACATTATAAATTTACTACTTGAGGACCTAATGAGGCAAATGTGAACTTCGTAGTACATCTGTGTTAGGTTCAAATTGGCACTGTATTTGATGTCATTGCTTAGTACATTTTCAGCATGACACTGAGTCACATTGTTCTTTAATTATGAACTGGATGAAAGATGCCAAATGGAATTTCAGATTTCTACAGAATGCATTACATATATTTTTGGTACAGACATAAAACTCACAGGTTTAAAACTGTTAACTAAATTTAATGTAATAAAAAAAATCCTGAATATCACTGATTAAATTACTATTAAAATAACCCAAAACATGTAAATAAATATTGGCAAAAATAATAGTCTGCAAACAAGAAACCTAGAACCAATACAGCAATGAATTAATTATTATCCATTGCATTTTGATGTTGCACTTGATTGCCTTCATGAGCATGGAATACAATCACATTTCACCTGTAGTTTAATTTATATTTATCAATATATTATTCTACAACTTGTAGTCATAATATGCTTGTTACTTGTTTGTATAGTAATCAAACTTCAATGAATAATAATTATATTACAAACGCAGACATGAGTTCAATTAACTGGCCACGTTTTAACCTTTCATAGGTAAAGGGAGATAACTTGCAAAAGCTATGACAGTATTGGGTACATTTATTCCTCTTATGAAGAAACAGTCAAAACACTAAAATACAACATGATGAATGTTATGGCCAGTTTGGCTGCATACCCCAGAGTTATTTATCTGCAATCTCACGAGTTAACACATTCCATTTTTTTTTTTTTATATCATAAATACTACAGAGTTGTACAAGCCTCCTCAATTTAAGAGTGCGAATATTTTAACAACATTTCTCATAAACAATCTGGTATTGAGAAAGCTAAATTTTCCTTTACTGTGCAAAGCCTTGCAATGTGTCCAAAGGTGAAAATAATGTTATGTTTCAATGTCAATCAGAAAAGACTAACAGTAGATAATTTTCTCTTGTTCCTTCAAAGTTTGCCTCAGATAAGATGAATAGTAGGCCCATTTCTTAGCCAATCATATGTGCACTTAAACTCAGAACTAAAAAGCCCACTCAACAAGCATGGACAATGAAGCAATGTTTCAGTTTAATTTATTTATTCTTTACCTATAAATATAATAAAACTAAACCTAAACTACCTCTAACTCTACTCACTCGTTTGCTAAATACAAGAATACAGCTTACAAGTCAGTGATAGATGATATTACTAAATACACGTCAAACAAGACAGTGCTATTGCTAGAGATGTTCTGGAGTCAGCCAACAACGTCCACAGCACTGTAAATACAACATAAATGCCATAAAGAACCCTGACCATTTCAATGAATACATTTTCATTGGCCGACTTCTTTGATTTACATCATGATTTATGCTACGACATGGTAAAGACAGAGATGTGTTGTTTCCAAAGATCTCAAAATTCATACTCTGGCATATCTGAAGGCAGTTACAGTGTTTTAATTATTCTGTTTAGCTGCTTCTATGCTTTAAACTACTGTAATCAAATGCCATATCAAAATTTAAATGTTTCAATGGATAATCCTGAAAATCAGATAAGTTTCAAGCATGCATTGTGCAATACTAGTGCTTATACACACAAAAATATAGATGCCTCTTTAACATACATATCAATACCAGAATATCACTAAAATACTCCCTAATATTTGTGAACAACAGTACTTTGATTTACATAATATTTCACATTTAGAAATAAAAAGAGTAAGCAAGTGAAGATTCATTGCTGTTCTTAAATGTATCAACTTTATCATCTGCTACTAGAAAATATTTAACTATTGAACAGTTCACTTATATTTATTGTTTAACAATATAAGTAAGAATTCAATTCTGCCTCTAAATATACAAAATTTGAAAGGAATTTTTCCTATTTACAGAGGCATTGATTCTGCTAAATGGTTCATATATTTTCTCTATAATGCAAAATTATCCATCTATGTTATTGTTAATGATGTCTGATACACTAAATCTGTTTTACTTCTTTAGCTTTACTAACACTACTTGCATCGTGTTTCAAACTATGTGATACAAAATAAAGAATTTATTGTGATACAATAAATTTGTATAATTATACTCAGTTATCTAAGTTCCTCCCCCAAAACAAAATTTTCTAAGGCCAGTCAAAGGTCCAATATTTAATTTGTGTATTAATATCTAAGACATAACATGAATAAAACCAAACAGGAAATTTTTAAGAAAAATTAACCAATGGTTATATAAATATTAAATGGCAAAGTGCAAATAAAATATATTTCTCACTCTCATTAGTCTCAACTTTTTGTCATCACTCTCAAATGATGACAGTTTTGTCTACAAACATTGCTAAGTCATAAACTGATTTTGGCAGCTAAGATTATAATAACATGTTACTGGTTGTGATCAATATGTATGGTAATCCAATTTCAACAGTTACTGTGACCTCTCAAACACTAACACTTTACAGCATTAAATAGTTTAAGAGAATGTTTTTAATTACAATTTGTATGATACTCAGTAATAATGCTGTAAATCTCAGTTAAAAATTACAAATTGTTTTTCTGCAATATCTTGCACTACTTTATCGTTGGGATTATCCATGCTACCCTTTTTCCTTTTTCCGCATAACAGAAAGCCAAATGTACTTGCACACAGCCCTACACATGCTTGCATAAAGCAAAATATAATGGATTAAGCAAAAAATTGGTATTAAAACATACTAATCATATAAGCAAACAGTTGTAAATCAATATCTCATCAATTGAGGAATGCCTGTATATGACACTTAAGTAGGTCAACCACTATAGGTGTAAACAGAATATTTTGGGTTACAACTTTTCAACTTTAATTTGAGGCAGTAAGTATATATATATAAAAAAGTATTATTATTATGTACAAAAAATACAAGTACTATCTGCACATAAGGGAAACAGTACACTGAAATACACCACTCAGGAATTACAGCAATATAACATGCATGACCGAAAATTGTGTTGCTAAATGAGTCTCAACAATACAAATTGTTTTACAGGTGTTTCCGCAGAAATATATTTCTACACATAGTATTTGTGCCATAAAATTCCCGACAGAATGGGGTTATCCCCATTCATCTGCAGGTTTATAGCCATAGGTGTTTGACTAACTACATTTCTGCCTTTTACCTATTTAGCTTTCTCCATCTGATACCATGAGAAGGGGGGATTCTTTAACCTTAACATTGGCTTTATATTACACTAAATAAAAACACATTCTTTCTACTGAAATATTACCTATCTTACCTTTGCCATGGTTACTACAATCATGATGTGATGTTTATGCTCTTCTTCAAGTTCTTGCAACAAAGTTACCCTGCTTTGAGTCAAACCCAAGAAAACAGTCCTTTAAAAAATCAAGGTCCAGGATTCTGGAACATAACGTTTTGTTTTCACAAATTTTCGTAAAATTTATGACTACTCATTTGTGCATTTAAAATTATGATTACACTCTTTAAATAATCCCATGCCATTTTCCGACTATAGTGTACTGTGATTTTATTTCACTTGTACATTTGGTAATTAAAACTAATCAGAATCTCTCTCTCTATATATATAAGATTTGAATAACATTATATTTGTTTTCAATTACATTCATACATATTTATTTTAATGTTTTAGTAACTTTTACTTTTAGTGTTTATTATTTTAATTTATTTTATGTTTTCATACCATATTACTATCTACTAGTAAAAAAGCCCTGAGAAAAACAGAACTGCTAATAAAATTGGTTTCCTTGCCAATATAAATTATAATATAAAACAGGAGCATCTTTTCACCCAAATGAACTGAACTAAACAAACTAGGCCTTTCAAACAAACTTGCATAGAATATGGTTAGTGTTATTGTATGAGTTCAGATGTTTCAATATTTGTTACAAGTATTATTTTATCCATAATTTTTTCTTAATCGATTTTAGTGCTTTTTCACTTTGCTAGAAATATTACTGTCAGTAGATGGGAGTTTATTAATTCATAAGGTTATCAGAATGCTTCATTAATTCATTTGTTGGTCAGTGGTTCAGTTGGTCATTTAGTTCATTTTGTAATTCATTTGTCTTTGTTTAGAAGCTCTTTTGATTTTGTTTGCAAAATGGAATCTTTTCAAACAGCTACATTAAAATGTAGTTCAGAACAAATCCTCACGATGATAATGTGCATTATTTTCATGGCCTTAGAAATTAATTAACACAGATTCTTAAAATAAAAACAGCGTAGTAGATATCGGTACATTTCTGCAAATGCAATGTGTACATTAACAGATACATAAAACCTTGATTGAGTCTCACACTCATAGTGTAGTTAGAGTTGTTTCCCTTTAAATTAAATATGCTTTGTAAATAAACCTCACAGGCATTCGGCACAAATTGGTGTGCTTATGAAACAAATGTATTTATTATGATTCAAGAATTAAAAGTAAAATATTTTTTTGCAAACTTTAGTCTCATAAATATGTAGAATACACACTGTGGTCCGGTATTTATTAACACCCACCTATTGTGTTTTCTTTGCCATCTACCTTTTATTTGTTTTTATCTCGATCTTTCCTTTACGGATTTTCTTTTTTCTTTGTTTCTTGTGCTGTTATTTTTGTTTCTTTCATTTCCCTTTGTTCTAATAAGTTCTAATATTGTTTTGTCCCTTCCTATCTGTTCCTGCTCTGAAATTTTTGTTTCGTTCACAACCGATTTCTTTCTTTCTTTTTGTTTCTCAAGAGGCGGTGATGTTGGTCTTTTTGCTTCTTTCACTTCTTTTTTTTTCCTATTTTATCATGTTTCTTTCGTTCATTTCCGTTTTCTTTGCTCTGTCCTTTTTCTAATTTCCCTTCCTTACATAATTTCTCCCCTTTCTCCACACCCTCTGCTTTTTTGCACGCTTCTTTCTCTGCTTTCATTCTTTGCTTCTCTTCAATGCTCATTACTAGAATGATGTCTTTCTGAATTCTTTCTCGGTGTTTTTCTATTTTAAAAAAAATCTTTCTCCAACCATTTTCTTTCTTTCTTTCTTTCAACCTTTTTTTTTTGTTGTTCGTTCGTTTTTTTCTAATGCCGCTATTCAAACTTTTAAGTTGAGGACAGATATGTGTGCTGTTTTTGTTCCTCGGGACTGATGTTTAGAAAATCACGATCCGAGCGCTGTCTTAATATTACACTAGAACTATGGCAAAGTCTTTCATTAAAGTTAAAGCAACAGGGTGGGAGGTGTAGTTGGATAAACCCTTCCTCTGGACAATCCACATTTGATTAAAGTACAGCTTTGTACATGCGCCTTTAAAAAAAAAAAAAAAGAAAGAAAGAATAAAAATGAAAAGTTTAAAAAATAAAATTGTAAAAGATCCAACAAACAAAAATGTTCAGGGTGGAAACAATGTTTGGTTTTAATTCAAAATGTTTCGTTTTGAAAGAAACTCGTGTATGATTCCACATTCTCGACAAATGGTGCGCGAAATTACTTATCACACAAATGTCCAGCTGGATTCAAGTTTTTGAAAGTTCTGGAGGGCACATCACCCAACTCCTACAAGTTAATTGATAGACACTAATCATACCTGATAATTTACAGTTTATTAATTCAGCCACATCAATGCATATATAAATTCTCTCTCTCTATGTCTGTCTGTCTCTCTGTCTTTTTCTGTCTGTCTGTCTGTCTGTCTGTCTCTCTCTCTCTCTCTCTCTCTCTCTCTCTCTCTCTCTCTCTCTCTCTCTCTCTCTCTCTCTCTCTCTCTCTCTCTCTCTCTCTCTCTCTCTCTCTCTCTCTCTCTCTTTTCATGTATTCACGAATGCGATCGGGGATGTTTCCCATCGTGCAAGTATACAGCATGCAACTTTCTTTCTTGCAGGGGAGGGGTGGGGTAAGGGATGAATTACGTTTTCGTAAAATCGAACCGTTGGTGGAAATAATGTCTTAAGAAAATCCATTTTAGGTTTCCATCACTGGTAAGTAAAGCTATGAAATAACTGGCACTACCCAAATAACAGATAGATAGATAGATAGAATTTTAAACAGACAGGCAAACAGAGAATTGCATTTTGAAATAATTCAGCACATAAGTGCTTCAATGTTTTAATAATTTCGATCAAAGAATATGTAAGCCAAGTGGTGATAGATTTCGCCACCTACCAGAGGCGTAGCTAGGATATTTTACGCCCGGGGACGAACTATAAAATTGGCGCCCCCCCCCCCCCCGTTTAATCACCCTTTATTACCCTTTTTCACTTATTATAATGTAACGTTGTAAGCCTCATTTTGGCGCCCCAGTACCTTGGCGCCCGGGGACATATGTACCCCCGCAATAGCTACGCCTCTGCCATCTACTTAAAAAAATTACAATTACTCTCTAAATATTGTCATAATATCCACTACGTAAAAGCCTTCCAGCCCTCCCATTGGGAGAGAAAATGATGTCGATATTTAGCGGTCCACACGGTGGTCTGGACCCTGAAAAACGGAGGCGAGAGCAAGTCCCTAAATATTTTTGAGATGTTCTCTATTACAATAGTAGTGGCCATGTTATCTGGGCATTCTTTATATGTTTTCATCAGATTAGCATGAAAACCTCTTTTGATCGTTAAGGAGCGGGATGAAAGAAACTCACGACGTTTTTACCGATGAACCCCCAAAAACGAGTCTGCGAGTTTACATAAATGTTAACTCCAATAACTTAGCATTTTGTTTCAGCATGTAAAATTGAGTGACTTAGTATTTTGCACTCAGCTTTCATTACTGAATAACCAGTTAAACAATAAAAGAAGGAAACAAAATATATTAATTTAAAAAGTATACTTTAATTCATTTTTCATTTTCATGAATATGACATACATATTATGATAATAACAATGCAGTAAATTTGACAGATTTGTTACATAAAATATGACTATGAGAAAAACTGCAACCTGAAATATATCTATGGAAAAACTGTAACAATAAATATGTCTCTGAAAACAAACTGTAATGTGATATATATATATACACAATTGTTTTGCTTTCAAAAGTTTTTCTTTCTTGTAAATGTTTCAGAAAAGTTTCATTTAAAATGTTACACACATATAAAATTAGGCAATATTTATTTTATTTTTGTAAATAACATGGACAATTTCATTTGAAAAAATATAACACTTATTCTGCTAAAATTACGCTTAATACTCTGCTCTAAGACCTAATCACAAAATTAAATTGAAATATATAGGTAGTCATTTTCAAAATAATTAATGTAAGAAAATGACATTATCCATTTATGAGTCAGAATTATACAATATTTTAAATTAGCTTGACGCACACTTTTCTTTTTTTTAAAACCAGTAAATTTTATGTATGAAATAAAATTTTGATTACATATATTACTGGATGGATTCCATCAAGTGAGAGCAAATAAAGCTTAAAATTGTAAGATAAAATTAAGTTAGAGCTAATGCTATATACTAAATCACAGTTATATAAACATAATGTAAAAATTAGAATTAAGCTAATCTCATTACTTTCATCACAGTCATTGATTGAAACTCATTCTTTCATCTATGCACAGTTGCAAGAAACGGCTTGCAAAGTCTCCTTCTATTTACAGTGTATTATATAAAATGTACATATATAATTATCATGTCATGTTTTATTTCTCCTTTAAAATCACGAATGATATTATTAATAAATATAAGATTTAAAACTTTATAAAGATACACATATGCAAAGTTTTTCTCCTTATATTCTGAGAATATGTTGTAGCCTCAAGAGCTTCAAAAGCATTACTTTTAGTTTACAAACAAACAAATAAACAAACAAACATTAAATATTAATGATATATTAATTATGTCTGAATGAACATAAGATACATTAAATCATCAATATTCATTTTAAAAGTTAACATAAGATAACATAAGATCATTAATATTTATTTATTTTGAAAGTTAGCGCATGATACATTATATTATTCACAAAAATTTATCTTGAAATTTTAACAAAATACAACCATTCATATTTATTTATTTTGAAATTTAACACAGAATACATTACAATATTCACATTGATTTATCTTGAAAGGTACATGTGATAAAAAATCTTTAATGTACAGTTCATTAACAACCAGTGCAGTCGTAAAATGTGAATCCCATATGTTCTCTAAATCTTCATTGGCTGACTGCAGTTTCAAGGAAAAAAATTAAATGCTAATTACCTTGTAGTGTGTATCGTGATTAGAATGCGAAACTTAGTACCTATTTTAGTTGTATTTCAGTATCACATTTAATTTAGATGTTTAACTTGGTCATGTTACATACACCAGACTCATGGTTTTCTAACAATACATAAAACATTATTTTAAAATTAAATGAAATGGATTAAAAATAAAATACTTTTATCATGTAAACATATTATAATGACATCAGCTAGTATTTGCTATTAGTATGGAAAAGAATATATACTCCTTAAGATTTTTAAAGTTTTCATTATATTGCTGTCAAAAGACTGATTTTGCTAACAAAGGCCAAATACAGCAGTATATTCTTATTTAAAATTATTAACTACTGTATGGATTTGTTTTATGAGAAAGAGAGATATTCTTATACAAGTGATGTTTATCAGTAAGCTACCAAATCATTTCACATTCATTAAAACATAAACACATACACTACATTGATTATGTATTGTAAATATTCATAGTTCCAAAGTAAGAAATATTAGAACTTGATAATACAAATGTTGCAGTACATCTATTACACTATTCACACTAAATGACAAGTCACAGATACAATGATAAAAATATGGAATTACATGCAAGACACAATTACAATGATAAAAAAATGGAATTACATGCAAGAAACAATTACAATGATAAAATTATGGAATTACATGTAAGACATAATTACAATGATACAAATATGGAATTAAATGTCAACTTCATGGCTGCATGAAATTTCCTTTAAAATATTTTTGAGGCACATGTTAAGAATGAATTTATAGCACAAATACAAAGAAAGATAATATGATCTATAAATCAACAGTCACTTTTATCATTAATTTGAAGCTTGAAATTACATGCAATTACTCTTATACATAAAAATTAGGAGAATGAATCGTGTAAAAATATTATATAAAATCAATATGTGCTACACACTGCGGTGCCCTGTCAAAGGATCTGTGAAATGAATGACACTGAGTTACTGAAACTGTCATTGTGGAAACGTCAGGAAGTTTATATTACATATAAAGATACTTTAAATATTTTTAATGTACGTTTTAAAATTCTTCTATTAATTTACATTAAAACTGGACTGGTGGAATATAAGAACATATACTAATGGCCGAAATAGTGACTTTTAAAAAATAAGAATTTGGAAGATTCCGTTGTGTTAAAATTAACCATCTAAAAATTTGCAATAATTTTATGGAAGCATTAAAGTATAATTAAAGTATCTGTAATTAATAATATTACTATTAGTACTACTTTATCTTAGTTATTAAATAAGTGGTAGAAAAATACAAGTAGAAAAAGAAGTACTATGATGTGATGTTGTTAGTCTGAACCTAAGTTTAGCAAACCTTTCCTCAACTTTCTCTCCTTTAATGACCCTTTCTCGATCCTTTCAAGAAATGAATGCGTTCCTAAGTGTTAATGTGCCCGTCCGCAAAATATTGGAAGTCGAAATCTTCCACGTGTTTAAATCAGTGATGATTATACCAGTCTTGCCATTGGGCAAATTATCACGGACACATACTAACACCATGAACTATGGCTTATACACCTATAAGTAGAAACTACCAAAGCTAGTTTCTAAACATGTCTTGATGTATACATTTCATATTTTTGATCCATCTTATCAATAGTTTATAGTGATAAAAGTATCATAAAGGGCAATTTTCAGTCAGAAGGCATTAATTATTTCATACAGTTATTCTTGCAAAACTCTCCTTCAAAATTAATTATTTCATACAGTTATTCTTACAAAATGCTCCTTCAGAGTTAATTATTTCATACAGTTATTCTTAAAAAACGCTCCTTCAGAATTAATTATTTCATACTATTATTCTTACAAAATGTTCCTTCACAATTAATTATTTCATACAGTTATTCTTACAACATGCTCCTACAGAATTAAATATTTCATACAGTTATTCTTATAAAATGCTCCTTCAGAGCTAATTATTTAATATAGTTGTTTTTACAAAACGCCCATTCAGTATTAAATATTTCATACAGATATTTTTACAAAATGCTCCTTTAGAATTAATTATTTCGTACAGTTATTTTTACAAAATGCTCCTTATGATTTAAGAGTACATAACTGCAAATACATGTTAAGAAATAGAGACATTCTACAGACTTTTTAGGATTGCACAGTGGAGCAGATTGAGGATTAGTGAAAGCTCTTGAACTGATGACGTCATTAGCAAGGGAAAGACATCAATAAACCTGAATGTTACTTACTGTATGACCACGTACAAGATGTGTCATTGATTCATTCAGACGATGAGAGTTCAGATGACTAGATCAGAAGACAAGTTGCATGATTAGGAAACCAAGTTGAAACAACTTATTCGTAAGAAAATTCTGAATTTTATTGCCGCGAAATTCCACATTTCGGATAATTTTGAAAATTAATTTGAAATCACCAAGCCTGTTGGAGGGTGCAATAATCAATTAATTTTATAGGAGAAATAAGGTAAAATTCCCTCACGCAAATTTATTGGAAAAGCATAGAGAATCTGGAATTGCTGACACATCAGCTTTACTGACGAATGAGCTTGACAGTGATTGTGCATGTTAGTGAGCGGATGTTGTTGAGGACTGAAGAATGAACATTAAGATTTCCAGTTCTGGACTGAAGAATGAACATTAAAATTTCCAGTTCAGGACGGAAGAATGAACATTAAGTTTTCCAGTTCAGGACTGAGGAATGAACATTAAGATTTTCACTGACACATACATTCATATAGGTAGAAATGGGTTTGTCAGAAAATCAAATAGCTGCAGTTGATTGCTTGTTAGGCAAGTTTTCGATTAGTTTAGGGATGACTGATTTAGAATAGATTAGTCTATAACTGAGAGTTATTAAATCTGCAAATAGAGAGATGATTTGAAAATTGGTTTGAGGACAGTATTTCTTTGGATGTTTAAGAACATGATCAATCACCATACAAGTCATTAATAATTTAGGAGTTCTGGTCCACAGGAAAAAATATTAATGATATATTATATTTTGACTATCATCATTTAAACCAAGCGACAGAACGCCAAGTCAAAACGATAGGTAGGTAGATAGATGGAGGGAGGGAGGGAGGGATGAATGGATGGATGGATGGATAAATGGATGGATAGATAGATAAATAGATAGATAGATAGATAGATAGATAGATAAATAGATAGATAGATAGATAGATAAAGTTACAGACCTAAGTGGTTTCCATGAACATTCTATACATTCATTTACGAGAAACAAGCATGTTACTCATAGTTTCTGCAACTGTACGAACAGTTGCATTCTCAGCAAAAAATGTGACGTGTGGAAGTTGGCACTCTGTGTCTTTGTATATCTGGGTTGTCATCATTTGAACTGAAATAGAGTCCAGCCCTAAATCTGTAAGTTTGACATCTGGAGTCACAGTGAACTCATCAGCAGAAAGAATCAAACAGATTTGTCTAGTCACATATTTAACGCACGTCTGCAGTCTCTGAGTGGGTTCCATCCGTTTAGCTAGTTGTATTTCAGTATTGTCAGTTTCCATTCTGGGCCTGCTGGACAGAATAACTAAGCCATGTAAACGCATGCGTAATGGAGTAAAATTATCCCCTTGCAAACTTTCAGAAAATCTTTCCAGACTGAGCTTAACTGCTACAGTTTGCGGCCAGTTCAGCATTAATATTGTGTCAAGTTTATCTTCGATATCAGTTTGAGTCATGAACAAGAACCCTCTTGACTCCAGCTTTTGTCGGGCCTTGGTATTGTTGTCAAGGAGACCTGTATCTAACGCTCCCCAGTTTATTGTTTCAGCTGCCATTCCAAGCTTTCGCCGATAATATGCCAGTCCATCCATGAACGAGTTTCCGACACAGTAATTTGACTGTCCTGCATTTCCCAATACAGAAGCAACAGACGAGTGCATGACGAAATAGTCCAGAGGAAGGTGTCTTGTCAAAAGATGGAGATTCCATGTACCTTTGACCTTGGGAGCCACAACTTCGCTGAACACTGACCGCTGCATGTCTAGAAAGAGGCCGTCTCTGATAACTGCCGCTCCAAAGAAAATTCCTTTCACTGGAACATTCGGAATATCCTGGCCTATCCGAGCAAAAGCTTTCTTCAGTGAGCCAATGCTCGTAACGTCAGCCTGAATGACGTAAATATGACAACGAAATTTGCTTTCCAGGGCATTTATGTTTTCTATGTGTTCATCAGTAGGCTGTCGTCTTTGAAGAAGGACAATATTTCCGGCTCCATTTTTTACCAAATACTGAACACAAATCCAGCCAAGACCAGTAAGACCACCTACAACAATGTGAACTGAGTTCTGTGTGAAGAGATTTTCTCTTCTGGCTTTAAACTGTACATTGTCCATAGTCACTGGTTGAAGCTGTAGAAAGAAATGGAGAGGGCCTGTTTTGACTCCATCTTCCATTTGGATTTTCGTTTCTGAATGTAATAGGTTAACTAATGTAGAAAGGGCATCTTTCCTCCTGTTTTGAAGCCAAATATTCAGATTAGGTATGATCTTGTTAAGACTGAAATGGCTGAAAAGCAGTTGGCTGTCCATAAGACAAACTTCAGTCTGTGGTTGAGTGTACGTTAGTGTGGACTGTGCTTCTTTCGTCATAAAAAATGAGCATGTGATGAGGGTTTGCGCGTTTTGCCACTTACTGGCTATGAAAGACATCAGCTGACTGTCCAGATAGATCAGACATATCATTGTTTCATTAAGTGACTTTGCTAAAGTCATGCTCTCAAGCATTTCTATTTGTACGACTCGACTGCTATTTTGGATCGTCAGGATAAGTTTCAAAACTTCTGCCAAACGTTTGTTCGTGTTAGATGTCAAGATTGTCACACCTGGCTTTGATACCTTGTCCGACAGTGCCCAAAGTACAACCAGTTTTGTAAGATCTCCAAGATGGTAATCAGGTAGAACAGAGGCCGGAATTGTAGAGCTTTTTAAAACTCGCACATTTGTACCCACTTCCACAGGACAACAACTTATCAACTGATTTCCAGGATGACTCACCTCCTCTCCTACTGATTCCAGTGCCAGCACGGGATGTAAATTACAATCCAGCCGCTTGTCATCAGGCATTTTCATTTTCAATAATTCCATTGGTGGAATTCCAAACACATTTGCTTTGATGACAATGTACTCTTCTGATGCTTGATGGCTGAGTTGTCCTTGGTGACGAATTCCCACAGGATTTCTAATTGTGTCCGCTTCTTGGGACATCATTAAGACGTCATTATTGAAATCTGGACAAAGGTCTCTATAGACTGGCACGCTTATGTTTTGATCAACCCGAGCGATTTTATTACTGAAAAGTTTGTTATTTTTGAATATAAGCTCACCATTACTCAGAATGTCATCATTGTTCAGAACGGTTTGAATAATGTTGTTTAGACATTGTGCAGTCAGTACACTGGGCAGCATATGCATGTCAACAGTCAAAAGACGTGGATAACTATTCTCGGATATCAGTGCTCGGATTAATCCACATAATGATGTAGCCAATGGATTTATGCACTCATTTTCTATCAAGCCATCATTTATTGGACAGGCGTTAAAGGTACATATTAATATAGGTACCGACAAAGAAGCAGCAATGGCATCTTTCAATACACGTTGGATTAGTCCACACGTATTCACTAATCGTGCTTCTAGAGAGTCGCAATCTGTGTCTGAGTCAAGTGGTGTATGGATCACTAAAACAAGAACTGATAACCTGTTTCTTACTTCAAGTGCAATTTTAACTTTGTCAGGTAATGATTCCCATTCTGCATTCCTGGTTCCCGTATCCCCCATATTAACAATGTTCTGATTGCTCAGTGGTCCACATATCTTTAGATCTGTAAGTATTACACTGAAATAATCTGTTTGAAGTCCATCTGATTCACAGATGTCTGCAATATGACTCCATTTCATGCACAATAAATCTGTAAAGTTTTCAGTATTTTGAACAAATAATCTTGACACAATAAAAGTATCTATTTGTGCAATGACACGTCCCTCCAGTGAAAGCAGTGTGATGCTGTACTCTATTTGTGTGGTTTTTTCAGCCTTTAGAATTGTGTGGACAAGCATGGACATTTCCATTTTCCCGTAAACTTTCACCCCACTGACTGATTTAGGCAACATTTGTTCTTTGTCTTTTATGTCTCCTTTCACAAATACGACGGTTGTCTGTATCATGCAATCCAGGATGCAAGGATGTATTGTCATGGCCTTTGATTCTTTGTACACTTCTGGTATGACATTAAGTAGGACAAGAGCTTCTGTTTCGTTTTTGTGTGCGGAATTCAGCAAAATAAAAGTTTTTTCATAACTGAACCCTAGTTTTCCAAGGGCAGCATAAATGGATTCTTTGCTTACATGAACAAAACATTTACTTCGAATGTACTCAAGACTTACGATTTCCAGCAAATACGTTTCAACATGCATATAATAAATCTGCATGCTTGCTATCAATGTCTTATCTTTTTGAACAGAGAACTCTAAAAACGGCACATTCTGAGATGCAGGACCTTCTACCTGTCGCACCATAAGTTCAACTAGTTCATCTTTTTGAACTGATACTAGGTTCTGAAACTGAACTGATACCACTGCCCGTCTGGGGTTCGGACTCCCATTGTACATGTGCTTTGCAATTGCCAGAGCAGCTTCTACGTAGACAACACCTGGTATAACAATCCTCCCAGCAACCATGTGATCAAAAATAAACTTACTGCAAAGAGGACTGAATACCATCTTAAATTCGTTTGACTTTAAATGGAATGTATATGGATGACTGTTAGTAATCAAATCTAATCCCCCTAGAATCAATGCTGCTGTTTCTGTTTTGACCAATCCCCTCTTTTTGTCAAAAACATACCTCGGGACATCTGTTATCTGTGAAGCATTTCTAAACGGTAGATTTTTCCATAAGATGTCTACTCCCATTTCATACATTGAAGAAACTGCTTCCAAAAATATTTTCTGTTCAGGCTGTTTGGACATAGACGCAACTGCAGACAAATTATTATCTGGAAATATGTCTTTTAAGTGAGATCTGAGAACCGGCTTTGGACCGATTTCAAGAAAGACAACCTGGTTTTTATTTTTACAAGACAGTTGAACTGCCTGGTTGAAAAGAACCGGCTTTCTCAAATTGTCAATCCAGTACGATATATCAGGAGCAGATATATGAGTCATCCCAGTTACTGAAGATATAAAGTCAATCTTAGGTGGATTTGTCTTGAGACCTTTAAGTGATTCTGCAAATTGCTGTTTGCATGGATCAACATACTGACTGTGATAAGCGACTGGAGCTGGTAAGTCTATAATTTGAACTGTATGACTTTTCTCTTTCATTTGTTTCATGATGTCTTTGCGAATGGTTTCTATGCTAATGGCATCACCACTGACAGCACATGACGTGGGACTGTACTCTAGAGAAATGCATGCCTTTCCTTTGTATTGTTCCAAAAATCTTTTCACTGCATGCACATTCATGTTTTTCAGCAAAATCATTCTACCCCCAGTCACTTGGGCCAGAGCTTTACTTCTGAAATATATAATCTTGACAGCATCTGCCAGACTCATACAGCCCGCGATGTAGGCTGCTGCGACTTCTCCAACACTTTGTCCAAGGACAGAACTAGGACCGACGCCAAGACTTAACCACAGTGCAGCCAGGGAAACCTGGCAAGCAAAAATGGCAATAGGAGAAAACTCTGGATCTGTGGATGGGTCCTCCTTGTGAATACGATTAATAAGTGACCATGTCACGAACTGCAAGAGAAGGTTATTCACCTCTTCCATTGTGCTCTTGAAGACAGGATATTCCGCCATTAACTGTTGGCACATTCCATTCCAGCTGGTGGTCATTCCACAGAATACAAAGACGACATGCGGCTTTCGTTTTGGAACCATTGAGGTACCATCGTTTGCTAAGTAACCAGCTGTAACGTTAAAAAGATCGTGCATGCTGTTGGAGACGATGGCTAATCTATAGAGATAGTGGTTGCGGCGAACAGTGCTTGTGTACGACAGGTCTTGAAGGCGAAGATCAAGAAGGTTTTCATAATGATATACATCTTCTACAATTCCCTTTAATGACTTTTTTGTGCATGCTGAAAAGCAGACTATATAATAAGGTTCCTCGTCAACTTTGTTTTTTTGCTTGCTGGTTTTGTATTCCATGAGTACTACATGTGTGTTCGTACCTCCAATTCCAAAGGAATTACAGCAAGCCACTTTTTCTGACTGTTCCCACTTTAGGGTTGTTTGTGGAACTGAAAGGTAGAGATCTTTGAGGTTGATTTTTGGATTTATCACTTGGCAATGCAGAGAGGGGACTATTGTGCTGTGTTTCATCATAAGTAGTACTTTAATGACACCTATGACACCTGCAGCCGACTCTAAATGACCGATGTTTGTCTTAACGGAACCAATGTACCTAGTGTGGGGCACTGACGTCTCTTTAAAGAACGTACCCAATGAATTCGCTTCCACAGGGTCCCCTGCCTCTGTGCCTGTACCTAAAATAAGTATTAATAATAAAATGTGAGTTTACAAGAAATTAATTTAAGATCCATCAAATTTAAAGGACTTTCATTGAACATATTTGAACGAGCAATGAATAATAAAATGTCACATAAAAAATATAGTTGTTATATGTTGGTAGATAAATAGCTTGATACTATAAACATTTATTGAAAATAACATTTGGAATTACTATGATAATAAACGAACGGTATGTTTTGTACAATATATAACTGAAATATTAAGGAAAGAATACAAATGGTTTGTATATATAATTTTACATATAGTATATATTCTGCTTAAAACATCTGACGATCCCCCAAGAAAAACTTGCAAAATATACCAGATACACTACAAAATATACAAGATACACTAAAATCTCCCCTTCTAGGTGATAACATATTCAAGATACGCTAACATCTTCCCTTCTAGGTGATAACATATTCAAGATACACTAAAATCTTCCCTTCTAGGTGATAACATATTCAAGATACGCTAAAATCTTCCCTTCTAGGTGATAACATATTCAAGATACGCTACAAATCTTCCCTTCTAGGTGATAACATATTCAAGATACGCTACAAATGTTCCCATCTAGATGATAAAAGGAAAAAGGAGCCTGATCATACAAAATCCAGTAAAAAGATACAACACCACAGAACTAGTGAACAGTTTCATGCCTTTATAAGACATTTGAAAATTGCAGCAGATAAGATGTTGAGTCACTTTGTGTCAAAGCGACTACTGACCTATGAACAAAGGTCAGATAACAAGTAGGTCAGGTAGCAGAGAACACCAGCGTGCACTTGATAAAACAGTTACTGACAACAACAAAAAAAATGAACAGCAAACTAATAATGGCATGAATTGCTTTCCAGGAGGACCTCAATTTACTTCCACATTTAATGATAATTGAGAAATCACACTGTACAAGACGGTACTTGTAATAAAATTTCTGATTCAGAACAATGAAAAAGAACTTGCTAAAAAGGACAGATTAATAAAAATTTTGAATATTTCACAGGAACACCATTCAGTATTGTCTTTCAAACATTGATCACGAAACAAAATGAAATCAGGAGTTATTTTGCCAATCCTGTAAAATGAAGATCTCAAACTGAAAGATTCCAGAGTTTATTAACGTCTATTTTGCTTGCAGATTCTTTTTTTATTACAGGTGAAAGTAGTAGTTTTCTAGTAAGTCATGGACATGTGGATCATATATTTTATTATAAGTGAAAGAGATGTGTTTTAAATAACTCCTTTGATTACCATGGGCTTTTATGTATGTATAGGTAGATAGATAGATCGATAGGTAGATAGATAGATAGATAGATAGATAGATAGATAGATAGATAGATAGATAGATAGATAGATAGATACATAGATACATACATACATACATAAACACCGTTCATTACCATGGGCTTCTATGTACTGAACATTGCTTGGATCCACTTGAAATTTGCTGTAGATCTGGTGCAACAGAGCTTTTTGCTGCACAGCAGAAGGAGCTGTCATTGGCGTTACTGTGTGACCATCTTGATTTACACCTGTTACAATGGTAGCCCACACTTTATCTCCATCCCGTACGGCCTATAATAATAATATTCATTATTATTATTTGTTATACTAATAACTAATATTATATTAATGTGTTATATCATATCACATAGATAAGGGCGTGATAGCAATTTGAAACCCAAATATTCTTCTATATACCACACAACAATTACTTTAAAATTTATAGCTCTTTCTGCCCTTATTTATTAATTTGCAGACAGTATTTATATTGATAGTCATATTATTATAGCTGCTTTTCATCATATTACTAATTATCTAATACTAAAGGTAAACTTCTTAAAAAATAAATGCATTATTGCATAAAACAAAAATAAATGAAGGTTATACATAAATGAATCAAAATCTTTATTTAAAGAAATCGGCCGAACCCATAGATACAGCTGATGTCAGAGCAAACATGATTAATATAAAGTTGACTATAATATTCTTCAAAATGCAAGGTTAAGTTAATAAGAAAAAATAAGTGAAATTCGTGATGGTCTTATCTAACAGATTAATGACAGAAAAAAATACACTCACGTCATTAAGCCGTTTAAGAATGACAATCCCACAGCCCTCCCCACGCGTGTAGCCATCTGCATCCGCAGAAAAAGCGTGACACTGTCCAGTAGGTGAAATCATGCGTGCCTTGCTCAAATGTACAAACATGTCCGGTGAAGCCATGTAGTTGACGCCCCCACATATGGCCATGTCAGTTTCTCCTTCAACAAATGGCGTTGGAAAGTTCATTTCTTCATTAAAATAATTATATATTTTATTAATTAATATACTATGTGAAATTAGTGCCACCATTATGGCCATGTCAGTTTCTCCTTCAACAAATGGCGTTGGAAAGTTCATTTCTTCATTAAAATAATTATATATTTTATTAATTAATTATACTATGTGAAATTAGTGCCCCCATTATGGCCATGTCAGTTTCTCCTTCAACAAATGGCGTTGGAAAGTTCATTTCTTCATTAAAATAATTATTCTATTTATGTTATTCAATTATATTTTACGAAATATGCACCCACGCCACCCCTTTAGTAACCACACCAGAAAAGATGGAAGAGCAGATTTTTTGTCGTTTGTTGATTTCACATAAGAACACAGACACACACACATATCAACAAATTAATGTGCGACACATGTTTATATATACAATTATGGATGGCATCTGTTAATATGAAAATACCTTTATAAATGCTTACATATGTGTTCTCAGACTTTACGGATAAAAACGACTGAGAGGAAAACAATGCAAAATGTGAAACATATCATAAAAATACTATTTGATTAAGAGTTGGAACTGTGTCCTAGATTCACATTAAAAATATTCACACGTATCCTTATTAATGGATTTGAGGTATGTCGAATAATAGGCTATCTTAGGAGTGCTCTATGGGAGGACTGGAGATAATTTAGGTGAAATATTATAGACAGTTATCAAGAGAACTACTGGACTTGAACCATATTGATTTGTAAACATGTGTATATCTGTTCCTGTGTATATGTTATGTTTCATTCTAATTTGTGTTTGATTGAATGCGAAATGTATTATGCAGGTAATTTATAAATGTGCTAATAAATATAATATTTCTTTGTTAAACACCCATGCTCTCTGAGTCATATACTTTTCAGAGAGAGACAGATTTGCAGAAGCGGGTGGGTCCATCATATAATAATTAATAAGTCGGATATCAAATCTCAAATATGGGCGTTCCATTGCTGGTTACTGGGACATGCCAGGCCAGTGCTGATCTATTGTGTCTGCCTGTAACATAAAGGTTAGTGCTGGAAGGGGCATGAAATCACTTCACCCAAGTCTGCAAATTGAGAGGTGTGTTTGTATTATATGATAATGATAATAGTATTCTTATAACTTAAGAGACCCTTTCGTTATTGTTTAAAATAGCATGTCACAGATTGCTACAATAAGTCAATAGTTTGTGTTAAATTTGCATTTCACCATACCACTCAGTAGAGACTGACAGCCAAGATGCATCCCAATCAGCGATGAAGAGCATGCTGTGTCGACAACCATAGAGGGCCCTAACAAGTTGTACAAGAATGAGACACGTGCTGCCAGAACACAGTTACTGATTCCGGTTGCACTGTAGGTATCCAGGTGACTTGTGAAAGCCATGAACTGTGATCGGTAATCACTGGTCATCGAGCCTGACCAATGAAAGGATTTATATTAATTAAATGATTAATATTGATTTCCAAATTTAATGATATATGCACGTAGTTACTAATAGTTTAATTCTTCACTTGCTTAAACACATTTTAATATGCATATAATAAAATATATATTATGTTCCAAGAACAAGAAATGATTGCAGTGTTTACAAATATAAATTTTGATAATACATCAATACACCTGAAAACTATGAGCACAGTTTGGCAAAAGTACATAATTATAGGTGGATTAATTTATTTTAAACCCCCCAACAAGGTTGGTGACTCTTCTTCTCTGATAATAAACTTTAATAATAAAGAAATGACTGTTTATAATATTTTAAGACTTTACAAAGTAATTACTCACTGGAAAGTTATTAATGTACTCTAAGCAATTATAATTATCCTGTTAGTGATTTTATTTATTATCACTTTGTAGATATGTACATTCATACACTACACCTCTGCTCTGACACTCTGGTTACATACACAACTTGATTGGCAATAGATTTAATTTATTTCATTCGTTTTGGAATGAGAATGACCATAGCTGCACGACATAATGCCTGGTCACAAGTTTGGCAGAATTCAAGCTACCATTATTATGTAGAATAATTTTTCACGCTCATATGAATGGCCATACCTTCAAATACTGATGGCAATAAAATCTTCCTAATGATGATGACGACGACGACGATGATGATGATGATGATGATGATGATGATGATGATGATGGCTGGTTTTATGTGAACGTGTCCAACGAAAACTTCCTTGCAAAAAATACAGTTATTTCTCAACTACCTAGACTTTCCATTACACAATAATATAAATTAATCACTTTCTAATAATAGCTATTTCATCTTACATGAGCATTTACTATGTTCACTCACTTATATTCACACTGAAGTTTGAGCATCGTATAATAAAGATATATCAAAAGCGTACACATCAATACATAGTAAGAGTCATATGACACGGGGGTGGGGGGTCTCAACAACGAGAACTAATAGCATCTATGTTCTATAACATATAATGTGCAAATTCGTTCAGAGCATCATCATAAATTCTTCTCTTGTAACCAACAGAAGAACAGTCATAAATTTACACACAACTTCTGTTCTTTAAATGTTTCAGTAGAATATGTATCATGTTAATTGAATACTCTTGTTGAACTTTGAACTCTCTGTGAGACACGATCCTCTACTTTTATGCCGAGCTGGCGTTGTGAAAGGAAGATTATATCATAATACCTGGCTAGCTGGTTATCACAGCTCGTTTGAGACTGACAAAAACTAAAGGGCACATGCCTTCTAGAAGGTGTTACAGTTAGTAACAGTCAGGTGCATCACTTTGAAATTGCCCTCAGTTCAGCCAACTGTCCATAACTGTTTTAGAATTTTCATTGAACTAAATTGTTCTAGCTCCAATGGCAAAAGTCTAAACTAGCTTGTGGAATACCTCTGCAGGCCAACATATTTACAGGTAAGCATTTGCACCTGTAAAGTAGTTTTCTACATAATATTCCGTACGACACCACTAGCTCCATTGTCTCAAGGCCAATTATAACTTGTACTGACTTTAACTGCACGCAATATCACTTGCAGGGTGTTTTAATAACTTGATTATGAAACGTCTTGTCAGCACACTGATAACGTCAGTCAGATGATCATATAACTACTAGTATGAAAACCAATTCACGTGATAATTAATAATTTTACAGCAATATTTCATCCACTAGAATTTTGTTAACACACAATTATATTTGCCATTAACATGAAAATTAAACAAAACCTCCAAGAGTACAATCTCTTACTATTATGAACATCTTCATAAGTGTCCAAAGCTCTAGTAACTGTTTCCACTATGATGTTAATAAATGGTAATGTACTTATTTCTTTAATATTCTTTGGCTGACTGATTTTAATACGCACATATGGTAATCCATTGCTCCTTCTTTTTAAATGTGATGAATTGTCTTGTTTCTTTAGACACTCTTATTACTTAATAAACATAATATTACGGAGATTTATTGATAAATAAAGAATAATTTGGAAAGACTGCTACTGAAATGAAATTCACCCCCCCCCAAAAAAAAAAAAATACCCAGCTATTTTGCCAGTTTTGCAGGACGGAAATCTTTGTGATACTGATTACAAGAAGTCATATCACTTTTATTTATCTTCAAACCAAATAGATTCAGCGTAACAATGTCCTGACATTATAATTGAAAGCATATATTATATTTAAGAAATATATTTCAGCCCGGAATTACAATTAGTATTTCAAGCTGTTCGCACTTTAATGTTTTGTTATATTCCAGTTTTACGCAACACCTAACTATATTTAATAATTTTATCCTTTGTTCTTCTGATTTTTTGCCTTGTTAGCTGGAAATGTCAGTTGTGTTTACAGTTCTTAATTTCCTTAAAGGAATATATATTTAAATATAGACATAGGTCACCGTTTTCTTCCCAAATGTCCAATTTAATTATGATGCGACGTTACAAAGCGACCATTTGTTGATTTTTATTAAGACTTTACGACGAATGTCGGATGATTTAAACTACAACACCCAACCAAAAGAGTGTTGTCCTGGTTACGTATTCAGAATTAAAACAAATATGTACATTAAAATATGCGAGTACTACGTATGAGCAGAGAATGCAACATATTTAATTCATTCTACTTTCTAGTAACGTTGATGAAAAGTTTTTCATGACTTCTTTTCCTTGTTAGACTGGACATGGATTTGTAATGTGACCATGTTGTGTGTCAACGATACTGTGTCGAGGACTTACCGATGTACACTCCTGTTTTAGACCCGGAAATCTGCGAGCTTGTAATGCCGGCATCTTCTAGTGCCATATGAGTGCATTCCAGGACGAATCTTTGTTGAGGATCCATAGAGCTATATTCAAAGTCATTAATTCCAAACAGCGTGTTGTCGAACTCCTCAGGACTGTTTGATAAAATTGATTAATTAATTTATTAATTTTCGTTGGGTTATAATTCATATTGTACATCATTTATTGATAGATCTTTCCCAATTGCAATTATATATGTTTTACTCCAATCCGGTTTATTGTGGGTATCTTCCTGCTTATGCAAAAGTATGTTATAGAACTGTATATCCGTCTGTCTATAAGGTGCTATGTCCACTTATTATAGAATTATATAATGTGAGATAAGATTAAATAAGTGGACATAGCACCTTATAGACAGACGGATGTTTATGTTTAGTTTCACCTTATGTAACCTTTTTCCTACCTCAATATTATTCCATCCATCCATCTTTTGTTTCAGAAAGAAATAATAATTATATTTCTAAGATGAACAATTGTCAGATAGATTAACCGTTTTGACTTAAATTAAAATAATATTTAATTAGAATAGTTCGGTTGTTTAAAAGAAAGACACATTTTTCTGTTTGACATATACTGTTACTTATTAGATTGGTATTGCATTACGAGTTCGGTATATTCATTCATACACTGCTCATTTTGCAAGAAAGATTTATCTTTTTTGTTTTGTTTACTAAGAATGCGTCAGAAGCAGTAATAAACTTTTGCAAATTGTTGACGAGTATTGACATTCCGTTGTATACCACGTGAAAGATAACGTTTCAAAAGAATAGTTAATTGACGTATGTTTTGGTTAACATTGACAAACGTTTATTGAATTTAACAGTGTTACACTCTATGATGTCAATGACAGCAATGCAATGATACAGGTAAATGTAAGAAAAAAAGAATTCTTACTTCTGAACAAATCCTGCCCTTTTGACGTAGGCCTAGAATGTCAATGATACAGATAAATGTAAGAAAAAAAACTAATTCTTACTTCTGAACAAATCCTGCTCTTTTGACGTAGGCCTTTCCAGGAACCATGGGATCAGGATCATAAAAGGCGTCGGCATTCCATCTTGTTGGCGGAATGTCTCCAATATGATTTTCTCCATTGACAAGCAGGCGCCAAAAGTCGCGAATGTTTTCCGCTCCGGGCGTTTTGCAGCCGATGCCAACAATGGCAATGGCATTGGCATTAACTGTGATGTTTTGGGTGTCTTTTACTGGGATGTCTACAGTTTCCTATTACGATTCAGTGATTTCTTCTGATAAAAACTCTTATTATACTCATTTAAATTTGTACAGTCGTGAAGTCAACAGTGTATATGTGCTTAATGTTCTCATAGTAAAGTTTCTATTATAGGTCTTAATCAATGTGGTTAATTAGAACATGGTAAATTCATGTTTGTTTGTTTGTTTGTTCCTTTGTTCCTTTGTTTGTTGGTTTGTTTGTTCCTTTCTTTCATTCTTTCTTTCGTTCGTTCTTTCTTTCTATCTTTCTATCTATCTATCTATCTATCTATCTATCTATCTATCTATCTATCTATCTATCTATCTATCTATCTATCTATCTATCTATCTATCTATCTATCTATCTTTCTTTCTTTCTTCCTTTCTACATTAAAATAGTGGAAGAGCAAAGTTTAAAACTGAACATCTCATATATTATACCCAATTTGCATGAAAATTCAACTACACGAGTCGAAATCATGACAATAAAACAAATAACAATAACGTATCAACAATAAAATAAGTAAGGCTATAGATATACAAAGCGTATATGAATACAAACGCAATTAATGTTAGAAATGGCTACATGTCACTAGAGGAGATTTAAAAATAATAGCCTACTATAAGTGTTCGACTCAACTGCGTTCTGAAGACAACATGCATAAAAACGGTTGGGGTGGATTGGGGTAGAGGAATTAAAACTTGAGTAGAGTAAATGCTCCAATTACATTAAGTCAAAATAGGAATATCCTGCAACAAAACTAACAATAAGTCAAAGAGGGATAATGACTTTATTGAAGAAGGCATTTTTAAAAAACCCCACAAAAGTGGGAACTAACTCTTCAATAACCACGCTTTACTGAACGAATTATTTCCCTTTTGTATATTTTTTTTGTTGTCATAAAGGTAAAAGTTTTTTTTAAATCGATTTTTTCTCTCTGTAAAACTAATAAGGCCTGAAAATATTGATCTGTCTGGTGTATGACCAATCATATTTGTGCAATTGTATTTGTGCCTAATCTACTGACACAAATAGATTGAGTGTAGCACAAAACAAAACCAGTATTCACCCCAGGGTCATCTAATCAGCATTATAGGCACATGGGCAAAGCAGTGCACTGTGGCACCTACCTACACAACCACTCACAGGGATAAAAATTGCAAACAAGTTACAAGACACATAGATTAGCTTGGAGACCCTGGACAACTGCCCAGCGATTTCATGCTTTAAGATGCCACTGATTCACCCACCCATCCACCACAAACCTGGGGCCTAAGGCTAAAATTTCAAATTTTCAAATTTTCACAAGTTTGGGGCTTTTATCTGGGATGTCGAATTCTAAAATTCCACATGTTTGGGGCTTCACCCTGGGATGTCAAATTCTAAACTTCCACAAGTTAAGGGCTTCTTTCCTGCACTTTGAACTTATATTCATTCTTCTGAGATGTGTGTCACGTGTTGACCACATTCTCACTTTTTGTTAAGACACTCAAAAGACAAAATAATTTTAATTAATAATAATGTTTCAACAATCAAATATGCATAAGACAAATACAATGAAATATATTACTTGACATCAATATTTCCATGAAACCACGTTTGAATAATTTTCTTACTGCACGGTATTATGCCAATAATACAATTCAACAATTCAATACAAATCACAGGATAATTCTTATCAGAGAATAAAAAATGGAGTTATTAGAGATAAGCAATAATAGTTTTACATAACCTAGGTTAACCATTGTCTCAACACACTTACTCTGACTTTTGCAACAATGTCACAATGTCCGTGTCACATGTTTCCTTCCACACACGTGGAAAACACTGATGCACTATTTTTCTCTCGAAATCAACTTGAGCAACCTCTTCGCCGTATCAAGTTGCGTCAAGTAGAACAACAATTACAGTAATTCTATTAACTTCACTGTACCAGAAATTTCCCGATGTACTCAGCATACTTTGCCGCTATATCGTTAAATTATTATGATGTACTGATCTGCAGTTAATGGAAAAAAATGCACATGGATATCTAGATATAGTTTCTCGTTCATAAATATAATGTGTGACGCCCGCTCGCTACTGGTTGGTGTAGCTATGATTATGGACAATTTTGTCTTCCTGACATATTAACGTGCGGTGAACGAAATTTGTTTCAACTCTTGCTACATTAAATATTAGCAGGATAAAATACGATAATTATTTCATGAATTTGGGCAGGCAACATTGCTCTGTCACAATATGTTTGGTTTGTTTTGCTTTGTTTTGATTCTTTAAATGACGTTGTACATTTCTAAAAAAAAAAAAAAGCATACGTCACTCGGTAATAGGCTTCAAAAATGATAACAAAGAAGCTATTTGTTTTTTTATCAAGGGAACACAACCTTATTTCGATCGTGCATTTACTACAATATCATTTCATACGCAAAAGTAATTGTGAATTGTATATATACATATATACTGAAAGATGAAAACAATTCTAAAGAAATGACATAAACATTGAAACATTTATCATTCGCTTGATGTCAAGCACAGGTCAAAATTTAAAATTTCTTCAACAAAACAGGATTCGCATGTTTATGAGCTGTTGAACAAAAACTGCCAGAATAGCTGGTTTTCTTCAACATTTTAACTGGTGTAAACATTTTTAAGTCGCGTTTATTTGATTGTTTCTTTTCAATTGGTTACAGGGTTTATTATATATTGGATTGATAACATTTTAAAGAAAATACTACTTAAACATCAAACAAGAGTAGTGCACAAAACTTCGCTGAATTTTGAACTGAACCATACATAAGGGTAGCCATGTTTGTATGAAATTGAGTGCGAACATGCTTGTGTGTGTGTGTGCGTACAAATATAGAGTTGTCCACTAAATGAGATTTGTAATTACATCGTGACTATTATTTTACACATATTTTATTATGATCACCGTATTTCCACAATTAATGTTCTTGATTTTTCTTCTTTTAAAGGCCAAAGGATGTTTGTTCATTTGTTTATCAATTTATTTAGTACGTAACAGGACGGGAGCACGAATGCATTATTTTTAAAATGTTTCACATTTACAATTGTCGCTACTGTAACCTTTTTTTTTGTTAACAAAATTAAGATTCATTTTATGATGATCTGAACATTCAGGGAAATACGTTTCTACTGGATGGGGAGGGGGGAATGGGGAGTAAGGTGGGTAACGGCTTTGTAATGGAGAAGTCACTTCTCAGTTAAATGTACTAACTCACTCTTCTGAGTCCATGTTTGTTTCTGCTGGCATTGCTCACAGATTGACAAGAATGCATTTTAGTATACAAATATTGCCACATTAAAGACATTCACAATATAAAACTTAAATACAATTTAAAACGAAAGAATTAATTACAAAAGAGAGAGGCCAGCAAAAAGGGAAAAAATAAATGGAAATAGATATATACATTTATTTTTAGGATTAAAATAAAGCCATATGCTTAGAAACTTTATATCGTTGTGAACTTTGATTAAAACAGAAAATAACATTCCTCGGCCACTAGCAATTTTTTGCTTACCTTACATGGCGGACTATTATCGTCTGTATATGCAAAGTTCGTGACCTCAACAGTATCACCTGAAATATCATGACTACTCTCTGCACAGCCCATGATTAAACCGTATTAGTCCTACTGATGCCTAAACTGGCAGTAAATAAACTAGCCCGGATTTGGAACTTCACATCCGGGTAGTGGTCGTTTTAAATTCATGCAGTCTCCGCCTTCGTGACCTATGATATTGGTGATTTACATAATTTTCAAGAAGTGACTTACTCGAAGCAGAACTATAAGTGTAATACTTTTATTTCCATGACAGCCAGAATGCGTTTTCTTTGACTTCATACGTCATTGGAGCTCCAAAGTCAAGAGCCTTGTGCTTTCTGTCGCGCAAGACCGCCTATGTTTAATTCATTTTAATTCCCACATTAATGAAACAAAATGCCAGACGTTTAGAATACAGCTTGGGGAGTTGATATTATTTCGATTAAAGCTTTATAAACATTTTCGTGTTTTATTCACTGATAAGTTAGTGACGTCAAAGACGATCACATCAGTTTTCATATTTGAATGGTTTAATTATTATATATTAACCAGAAAACCCTCAGATAGAATAACAAATTCAAATATTTTCATTTTCATCTATTTCATATTTTTGCAGGACTAGTGGTCTAATTTATACAGTTAACTTCAACACGCTCACAGATAGTGAAAGTACGATTAATTTGCGACAGAAGTATGTCACCAATAACTATTATACCCAAAGAGATCTGAGAGCCAGATAAAACTTGTACTGACAGGGCCGGCGCCCCTAGCGAGACAAAATTTGCGCTCCAGTTGTATTCTATACCATCCATCCGCCTATCGATCCGTCACCCTGACTACCAACACGCTTCATCTATAATATTTATTTATTTGTTAGCTGTATATTATTATTAGTAGTAGTAGTGTAGTAGTCGTAGTAACGTATTTAATTTAAATATTATTTTCTAAAAAAATATATATATGTTTGTTTGTAATGCACTTGATGGACCATGTGTCTTAGGCGACCGCCTACATTTATCTATTGGTAAAGCCGAACCTGTGTGCATTAGTAGAGAAATAGTAATTCACTTAGGTCTGATGATTCAGCTCAGATCTGGGGTGAAAATTTGACGGGTGGTAAGATTTAAATGTGGAGGGTCGAATAGGACAAGTTAATCAATCTCACTCTGCCTCAAAATAAATTAAAAAATTAATTGATAAAATATTTTCTGAGGAGGACATACAAAGTAAATTTTGAGAAAATTAAAATAAAATTTAAACGTTAAATAATAAATTAAAACAAAATTTTCAGTGTATTTTATGCTTTCGTAGAACAATGACAGGTTTCTTGTAAAGAACATTAAACAAAACGTGTACTTGGTACAGACATAGGGTCTTCAGTCGAAGAGAATTCATGAAACGCAGGCGATTTTAATAGGTGTTCATGGCGCAAGGGATAGACAACGCCTCAGGCGAGTTTATTTCTGCACCACTAATCATTCTTTTAGTTTTTCTCTTCCTTTCTCTAAAGCACCTCACTCACTCAGGATATAACGGATACATTTCATTTTTCTCGAAAGACAGGAGCAGTCTGGACCGCAGAAACTTTTAGACGCATCACACACACACACACACACACACACACACACACACACACACACACACACACACACACACACACACACACACACACCACACACACACACACATACACACACACAAAAAAAAAAAAACATGTACAAATTAAGTAGTACTCTTAGGGAATAGAGCTTTAATTTATAAAGAGATACAATATATATATATGTTTCATAAATTCAAAGTCTGGCGTCACAGCTAGGTTTAATGCGCAATCCAAATGATTTATGTAGGGAGAGCGGAGCATTCAATCCGGCTTTTAAAATACTAACTTCTTTTTAATAGGTTTGAATTACTCCCTGCTTTCATAGGGGACAGCACTGACAGGGTACACCGTTGTCTTGAGGACAAGAAGTACTGAATATGGAATTTGGGGATAACCAGATTTTCCTAAAATACTTCGAAATTAAAATAGCAAATTCCCCAGGATAAAGTAACACACCTTTTAAAGCTTAACATAAAGAAGTTGTGACGCATTTCGTTTCAAGTGACTGCTCAGCTATGGCTTTTCTTCTCTTGACATTGAGGACTAATGTGATCACCAATTTTCGTCTCTTTTCTTCTATGAAAACTTTCCACGTCAGAACTAACTTTTCAACTTTATTGTCAAAGATAATCGACGTTCAGGGCAATTCAAAAGTCTCCATGCATAAGGGAAATTGTTCCTTTTTTTAACAAACTGCCATTTTTTTACAAAACATGTTCAACATGGCTGCCATTTAATTAAAACACATACCAGTGTCTCTCCCACTCATGGTGAACTCGCGTTATGCTATGTACATAATTGCAGTTTAAAGAAAAAACAATGCGTGGAGGAGTAAACTTGCCCTTTCCCTATTACTAAACTTAATTGTTATATACATTGTTAAATGTTCAAGTGACACGATCTTAAGCACTGCTTATGATTATATTTATAATTGTCAAATTTGGAGTAAACAACTCAGGTGGAGAATATACTAGAACAAACTGATGCAATCCTAACCAGTTCCAACTGGATGAGTAGGTTTTCTGACTAATAGTCTCACACTTGTTCTAAACAGCCTAATCCAATGGGGATGGACCGAAAGTTATTTTGTTGAAGAAAGTCTAAATTCTAATCACTTTGATTTTGACATATTTGAGTCCAGTAAGGTAACTGACTGATAAAGAAAGAATTGACTTATATTTCATACATGTTTGCTATTGATTTATGATTTGAGTTAGAGAATCCTTATGTAATTAGATCATTATTTCTATATTCACTAATTTTGATTACGTTGTACATTATACTTGTTAATTTTGATCGATGTTATATTTCTTATGCTGTGTGTATATAGGGTTAATGAGTATTGTTGCAGGATTTGTAAATTGAGAATGTTTGTACGTATGAGAAAAAGGAGTTGAGAGATGAAATAGACCTGAAATTTAGCGCTGCCTTAATTTGACTTTTGCAGAGAAGAGCGTGCCATTGATCTGTTTCAGACTACGGTGACTACTGTATTCTACTGGATCCCGTTGGTGTTTGAATCCAGCATTGTCCTCGAAATCAGTAAACATGTTGTTGTAAATTGATTTCTGTGAAAGAGAGAGAGCTGATAAAACTAAATCTGATTCATGAATTTGGTCTAGAGAATTCATTAAAGTTTCTTGAACATTCCTCGTGGTGTGCTATTTTAGTGCATACGAAGTTCTGGACGATTCTCCACTGTGTGCTTTGTGATTGCATCGAAGATTCCTGAACAGTTGTGCAATATATATATAATTGACTGCTTAATATCTATCCTAGGATAAACTGAACGATTGTCTAGGGTTAATCGAACATTGTTGTATAGTGATGTAAATATCAACTGTCTTTTAATTATATTCATATTTTGTATATTTTATCGATGATTTAATAAACTTATTACTTATTGTTAAATGTATTAACCGTTTGCTAAAGCTTATATTGGAGTATTAGTATGTGGATGGTGGCTCGTTAAATATTAATAAAAGACGGATTTTTATTACTCCTTTAGTAAGAAGTTTCCACCTGCTGAAAATTATGAAACAGTAAAACGTCTGTCTTATTATTGTGTAAAGAGTAGAGTTTTAAGACACCCTTAAAAATCCCCCAAATGAGAGATATGCTGGTCTTGTGGTAGAATTATTAATACCTATAAATTAAGATTCTCGATCACTTGTAATTAGTTTTGTGTTAATTAATCAATAATAATAATAACGAGTGAAGGATGCCCAAAGAAGTGTCAAATCATTGTTCCCTGTGTAAGGTCAATTTTATTTTAAATCACCGGACAAATTGACAGTTAGAGAGAGAGAGAGTGAGTGGAGGGGAGAGCTGAAACACTTTTATGTTACATTAATCATGAGATGCATTTCTAGTTTTGCATGATTAAAAATAGTTCTAGGATTAATTTGGAGTTTTCTTCGTATGGTTTCATCAAACATTAATGTGTTAACAACTCTGGTTTATATATGTCTACCCGGCACAAACATTAATGTGTTAACAACTCTGGTTTATATATGTCTACCCGGCACAAACATTAATGTGTTAACAACTCTGGTTTATATACGTCTACCCGGCACATTCTAGCTCGTTAAAGCAGAGTGCAGTGCTGGAAAGTTGTTTCTTTTCTTTTACGCTAAAACGATTTTATAAAATACATCCCATGATGATGATCACGTAGGGGTGGTGACTTAAAATACATTGCAACAAAGTTAGTAAAGTGATAGAAATTATATTGTGAGTTAAGAAGACAACCATATTGACACGTACACACAAACACGTACAGGGCCATGTACATGTTTTCTCTCCACAAATGGCAATTATTTTCTCGTTCTAAAAATAAGACATGTATTCACCTGTGTGCGTATACACACAAACTCACTCTCACATATATTGATCCAAGACTGACAGTGTGATGATGAATAAAAATTGTAAAATCGATATTTGGTCTTTGGTTGTAAATAAACATTTTGTCG